>SCHK01262218.1:4599-15257 GCA_004124795.1 Poropuntius huangchuchieni
ATGTGTGTGTGTTGTGTGTGTGTGTGTGTGTGTGTGTAATATGACAGAGATCCTCTCTGTGTGTTTGACCTGTAACCACAGCTCTTTTTGTTGGGTAACAGAGATAACAGGGTAACAGGGAGCAGCTGTAGGACCACTAAAGCTTTTCTCACAATGCTCACTCTGTGTGGGTGTTGGTGTGTGTGTGTTTGTGGAAGGGTGCAGAACTGAGTATCTGGAAGAACTGACAGTAGCGTCTCTGTGCAGTGAGCTTCTCACAGCAGGCGAAGAAGGAAAACAGAGAGAGCGAGAAAGAGAGAGAGCCAGAGAGAGAGAAAAAGAGGAGCGCTTCTTGTTAGGGATCATTTATTAACTGAGATCATCTCTTCGTTGGCCTCAGGGTAATAACTAATGTCAATGGCAAATTTCACAGTTGTCTAGAGAAATGAATTAAATTTGCAATAAAAGGCCCTTTGGCTTGTTGTACATGCTCATTTATTGGAGTTGGTGAACTAGGACTGTAAAGCAACCGCGAACACTGCCTTCATTTCCCCTCTTGTGAAAACGTGACCTTTTTCTCTCATTATTGTGAGGAAAGGATGGAGAGTTTGCTGGAAAGAAAGGGGCCTGGTTGTTCAAGGGGCCGGCTGAGCGCGTTACCTCACACTCACCGCCGCTAATGAGTCTTACGGATGGTATTCCACCGTTTAACCATGGCTGCATTTACATCTAACCTCGCTCCGCTCTTAGTCCACTATTCATCGCCTTCCCTTCACACTTTGTCTGGGACTCAATGGGTGTGATTTTTTTGTGTGTGTGGGTGTGCGTGTTTATGTGTGTGAGGGAAGGGAAAATGTGTGTGTGTGAGACGTGAATTAGAGATTAAAACTCTAAAGTATTCTCTAATCCAGGCATTGAGGGTTAGCAGTGTGAGGAGTGAGAATGGAGTGAGCACAAAGGCTCCCCGCGGCCCCAGACTCACGCCATCACCGCTGCTCCTGACGGCCACACAAAAAAGCCCCGCACACCCCCCGGCCCCACCTCGGCCCGTGAAAAAAAAAAGAAGCCTGTCAGCTCTCTTCCATGCCCCCGCTAACGCTCTGCCCCCCAGCAGTTGGGACGGTAGGGGTGGGGAACGGGCTTTAAGAATAGACCCAAAAATTAGGCGAGTTCTCTCCTTCTCATTCCCTTTCTCTGAGGACAGATGACAAATAATGGCGTGATTGAGCCTGTGTTTCAGTCACACATGTCCCCCCGTAGCCAGCTGCCAGTGGGGAGCAGTAGGAGAGGTTAATTGAGGAAAGGGTTATGAAAATAAAGCGCAAGAATCACTCGGATTCTGCTCAAAGGAGAGGAAAAACGGCATCCTGTCAAATAATGCTCGGCACAAAAGAGGAGAAATCAGGAGCACAACACGGCAAACAGCCGCAGAAAACAAGTTACTGTCTCCGCTGGGATCGCGGAGTCACGTCGCGTGCGTTAAAATTCGAGATTCGACAAAAACGGCGGTGCGAATGTGAAAAGAAAGAGGAAATTCTGAGGCGCGGGATTATTCAATAATAAATAATTTCGTTCCACAGAATTGGAAAATCAGCCAACATTCTATGGCCACCATTTTATTCCCCTCCGTCACATTTTGAGAGATAAATGTAACATTTAGCTGTTAATTCCAGCATCTGAAGTGTTCGTCTTCAGATGATTTAATTGCCCTGCAATTTTCTCCTGTCAAAAA
Source organism: Poropuntius huangchuchieni (assembly GCA_004124795.1). Lineage (NCBI taxonomy): Eukaryota > Metazoa > Chordata > Actinopteri > Cypriniformes > Cyprinidae > Poropuntius > Poropuntius huangchuchieni. The sequence continues at coordinate 6,311 of SCHK01262218.1, forward strand.
AGCATCGTGCACCTCTGATGAGAGCGAGCGAACAGGAGTGTGAGAGTTAATTAGCGACCTCGTTAGAGACCTGGAAGTGTCTGGTGCGTCTCTGTCCCTTCTCACTCTTTCTGTCCCTCTCGTTCTCACACGTAACAAGAAATCCTTTCTTTCTTTTTTTGTACTGTAATCAATGCTGCCTTCAACTGCACCTGGGAAGCTCCTATTTGGGCATTTGTTATAACAACATGTCATGCATTCAAACATGTTTGTATCATTTTTATTATAACTTACGTTTATTTTTGTATCATTTTAATTCCTATTATGCATGTATGGTATTTTGTTCACACTTTATTCTAACGTCTAATTTTCAGTATTAACTGTGACTACAGTGTAATTATACATTTAAGTACTAAATTTCATATTATATTGCTGACTGGCTTGTGTCTCAGGTTTCACTCAACACTTTGTTTAAACACGAGAGCATTGTACTTGAAGTAGAGTTATATTAATTAACTACATGTATTTACTAAATGTTTAGGCTTTGGCTTAGAGTTACTTGCATGTAATTATGCATAATAAATTGATACATGTTGTACATGTGTTATAAGGACAGCTTAAAATAAAGTGTTAGCGACATTTCTCCACAATAAACTCCTTTTACTGCTTATTAATAGTTAGTAAGGTAGTTGTTAAATTTAGGTATGAGGCTTGAGATTAAGAGATCTCAAATATACTCTCTCTCTATATATATGCAAAATAAGGCATTAATATATGCTTTACAAGTGTTAATAAACAGCCAATATGCTAGTAATATGCATGCTAGTTAACATCATAGTAACATTTGTTGTTTATAAACTCTTTTGATAACACTTTAAATGTCTGCTATACATTACATACTAGTACTTAGTATAGTACTTACCATAGTAATAACAGTAAATTATGCATAATTTTAAGGAACTGCAGTGTAAAATTTATTTTTCGAAGTTGTGAAAACACATCAAAATAAAGATAATTAGAGCATGTTTCACAAGAAAAAAATATTTCAATCTCCCTACTCTAAAACTTCATGTTTAATTCAATGCTACTTTAATTATTTGTGAAATTTACTAACAATTTCTTAGTAAATATTGTTTCAACACCACATTTTTATTTGACATGAACCCTAAACCCAATCCTATAAGAACATGTTGTTAATTAATGTTATGCAATGTTATGCTTAATTGCATACTTACACTGTAACAAGCTTATATTAAAGTGTAACCACTCTTTCTTTTACAGCGACTTAATATTATTCAAATACAGCCTGAAAATTTAAATAAAATTACAATACCATTCACAATGATTCACAACAGACCTGCTTGCTGTCATGTTTCACATCAACACCTCCCTTGCAACTCTTGAGTATCATCTAGAATTCAGAATTTTCGACTCGTAATTATGTTTGCTTGAACATTCGTGTACTCGGAACTCATTAATGCTACATATAAAGACTGCAAAAATGATAAACTCACCTGAGGCTGAATGTACCGTGAGTGATTTAAATCACATAGTGTACCGTCAAACTACTATATGTAGTATGTACTGCATTCCATGAAAACACTGTGTTCTGTTAGAATACAATACAATCTGGACACACTAAATCCTACGGTGTCAGCTGCCTTTGTTGTAGCATTAAGTTTTCCATCGTATGCACACTTCAGAATATCAGCAGCAGCAGCAGTATCCAGGTATTTTTTCCTCTATTTATGAATATGGACATACCACTCATTTTGTACAGCTAGGTATCCAGTCCGATTGCTGGGACCGTGTCCAGCTGATATCCCAGAATGTAGTGGGAGTTATATACTGACCTGTCTGCAGCGGGTTGTAGGAGGGAGACGTCTAGACCACTCTACAGAGGTAATAAAATGATTAGGAGGAGATGACGGATCTTGCTGCTAGTTGATTACAGCTGAACTGTCTCATGAGTAGGGGCTAATTAGCTGAATGAAGTGAATGGAAAGACGCTGTGTGGCTCTGCAGTGATGCTTCTGAACCACCTCACAAAACCAACTCTCTATTACCCACCAACCGCCTTCAAAGAATACCTCAAACACTAGGGTTCAGACCCAGGATTACGCCTAGGTACAGGTTTAGGCCCAGACTGAGGATTAATCCTAATCTCAGGATAAGATTTAAGCACTGCCTCAGGATTATGTGTAGACGCATAAGTCTCGAGCTCAGACACACATTCAGATATAGAGAATCAGTCCAGAGATATTGTGCGATCCATGTTTGGTCGCTTTCATAAATAGCAAATGCGCTTCTCTGGCAGATCATAACACATATATTAAACTGGCATATGAAAGAAAAGAGTAAAGACAGTTCTTTTACACCTGATATCACACCGACATAACACCGTAGCTAAAATGAAAAGATTTAATATGGAAATTAAAAGACAGATAATGAAGGGCCAACTAAAGAAATGATTCAATAGTCCTGGAAACTGGAATATTACGAATAAATAAGAACTTTTCTCTTTATTATCAAGGCTGCTTTTATCGTGGGCTTCGCTCGCGCAGCACTCTCCTCTCTCAAACGCCTCTCATATGTCCAGTGGCAAAGTGAATAACATGACAAATAGCTTCAAACAGGCGAAAAACATGCAAATACTGCAGGGAGACAAATGTCCAACCTTGTGTTTAGTGAGGAGGTAAGGTCATCCCTGACTCCATCTATCACAGCTGTAATCAGGCGGACGCAGGCTAACTCCGAGCTCGGCTTCAGCTGCATAGATAAGCGCGCACAAGCAGGGAGAGCCAGCCCAGATAAAAACAGGAAAAAACTGATAAAAGATTCAACAAGTAAACACTCTCTCGCAGCTGTGGTGTTCCCCTTTGTAGTCGCTAACTGTGGGGCTGGCATAAGGTTACACGTCTCTCGCTCTCCTTTCATACATTGAAATCTCTCTTTGAATTCATCTGCGACTATAATGTAGTTTACAACCGGATTACAGCATCGTTTATAGTCGGTGCTGTATATATTTAGCTTGTCACAATAGTTCAGTTTTATAGACTTTTATCAAGCTATTTAGTAAAACACATGCTGATCTTAAAGGCAAAAAACATGAGAATTCATTAGACTCACTAGTTCAGATAAGAGCTGAACAAACAGGCTTTTGCAAAATTTATAAAAAGGCACTCTGCTTAAATATCATAATAAAATATGCTCTTTTCGAAATGCATTTCGAAATCGAATCCAACGCCAGCTGAGAATGAAGTAAAACTGTTTACACACTTTCCAAATGTGCAAAATTTTGCAGTTATTTTGTGATTGTAATATCCTGATCTGATAATATATGCAGAGAAAGAGCTCTAGGGTATTCTGATATTTACCTGCCTCGCCTGAGATAGTGTTAACTTCCTTCTCCTCATTAGGTGTCAATGAATTCAGTCCTATCTGATTAACAGGTGTCATGAGCATAAAGAAGAATGGATCTCAACATATATTACAGGATATCTCTCCTTTTTTTTTTTTTGGATAGATAGTTTGGATAAAAATATGACATTTTTGATTATAGTTTTACACCTCTGTTCATTTCTAACAGTTCTATCAAAGTTTACATTATTCTACTTTAAAAAAAACAAAAAAACATTTGGTTTCAACAAAGCATTTTATTTTTAAAATGAGAAATCTAGTTTAAAAAACACACATATATAAAACCTGTTTTTCTGTTGACGGGAGAAGATCTGACCCGGGCTAATGACTTTATTTACTTTACCACTTAAAAAAAAGAAAGAAAGAAAAGCGATGAGCACGAATACCAGTTGGAAGTGACAACAATGATTGATTATGAAAATTATTATTAAAATTTTGTTGTTGTTGTTATTATTATTATGGCTGCATTTTGACCGGTACTTTGAGATTGATCAGTGTAGGGACAGCATGCAGACTGCAAAACTAAAGTGAAACTATGGGTTTGAAAGCATGCTGTGATGTCTGGAATCACTTTGATAAAATAGATGAAAGTACAGTTAAGTGCAAGATGTGCATCGTTAAGCTGTTATATAACTCTACTTCAAGTACAATGCTCTCGTATTTAAACAAAATGTCGAGTGAAACCTGAGACACAAGCCAGTCGACATTAAAATATTTTACCAGCAGGAAGAGCACGTTCACAATATATCACTTTTAACTTACCTGTTCAGTTTTATGATTTCTTGTCATTTGTGTAGATCACTAGTAGATAAATTAACAAAATGCCCATCCCCAATAAAAAAAATGAATGAATGAATGAATTAAACCCAAATAAATAAATAAATAATACAAAGTAAATGTTTTCTATCCTACACTGCAGATTAAGTTTCTGTTAAAATTAATATTATATGACTTTTAAATTGCATATAACAAAATAACATATCATTTCAAAATGTTGTATTTTGGAAGACGATGACAGCCATAAAAAATTCCCAGTGGGATTATTCTACACTAGAGACACACTAACCGGTTTGATGTATTTTTTTTTTACTGATATTCACACTTTTGTATGTAAATGTTTTTTCAGTTCACTGATAAATGATGTCACCTTGGTGGTGATGTAACTTACTTAATTTAATGCATTGTTTACATGATTTACTTAACCTTTTATGTAGCAGCCATTCATTCTCAAGATGGATACGATTTTAAAGACAAAGTCAAACAAAATAATAGAAATAAAATAGCTAGCAAAACAAATTTGCTCAAATAAGATATATAAATGAATACCTTGTTCATTAATTATAGTTTAATTAAATATATTAAACAGAAAACAACAACTGTTCCTTCTTGCAAGTTTTTTTTTCCTCCACAATCCTCTAGAAAAACATCTTATAGGCAGCGAGTGTGTGCTTGTACTCCACATATTCTCCCCGATAATTACATTAATCAAATTCCTGCCTATTATTATTGCCAAAACTCCCGTCATTCGTCACTGTGGATTTTGCCTTTTTGACATTGGCTGGGCTGTTTGTGATGAGCGATTTGTCCTGGGTGGGGTGGGACCGCTCGCTGGCTGGCTGACGGGCCAGGCTAGAGCATCGTGTGGGGAGAAAGTGTCATGTTTTACAGCGGCTGGTGCTAAATAGGCCCTATGCCATTAATCTACCCTCCTCCATTGGAGAGAGAGCGTGGGCCAAGCTGGTGAATGTCTAAACAGACCTGTGGTCATGATTTATAAAGCCTATCCTCCATTAAAGATGCACCGCAGTCTTTACACGCTGGACAGTTAAGGACACTCGGCACACATTGCTAACATACAGACACGGCGGTGAAAAGATATAAACTGAAACACACACTCTAACACACAACCATAGTTTACTCAAGGATGAAAGCAAAGCTTAGAGAAACTATAATTACAAGTGTAAGTTTGATTAGTATTGAAAAGCTATGCTGGCAGAGGGAACTGGCAGAGTGTTAATGAATACTACTGGTCAAAAGTTGGTAATAATTGAGATTTATTAAAATATATTTTTAATGTTTTTATGTAATGCCAAAGATGCATTTATTTGATTAAAATACAATAAAAACAGTAATATATACAGTAATAAAAAAAATATATTTTAAAATGTAATTTATTCATGTAATGGCAAAACATGACCTTTCAAAAAGCATTCTAATATGCTGATTTGGTGCTCAAATAATTGTTCTAATTATTATCTATGTTGAAAACAGGTTTTGCTGCTTAATATTTTTGTGAAATTCTTTTCAGGATTATTTGATGAATAGAAAATTCCAAATTTAATTGAAAGAGATACATTTTGTAATAAATATAATATGTTTAGCATTATAAATGTCACTTTTGATCACTTAATAAATAAACATATTAATTTCCATCTTTAAAAAAAGTGCTTACCCCACATTTTTGAACAGTAGTGTATCACAGTTTCAACAAAAATATTAAGCAGCAAATACTGTTTTCAACATTGATCATGAGAAATGTTTCTTGAGCACTAAATCAACATTAGAACGATTTCCGAGGGATCACATGACACTTAAGTAATGGCTTGTGAAAATGTATCTTTTCCATCACAGGAGTAAATGCAATAATATTTCACATTATTACTGTTTTACTGTATTTTTGATCATATACATGCAGACTCGATGAAAACAAGATACTTATCTCGAAAACATGATTATTGCAAACTTTTGACCAGTATGTGCATGCCCGAATGTGTGTGTGTGTGTGTGTGTGTGTGTACATGTGTGAAGACTTGAGAAGCTCTATTCTGGCAGTGGTAATCCATCCATTGTGCTAAAATTCTCCATCTGTATCAGTTCATTGAGAGCACATTGGCCCTGGGGTCTGTAACTGAGCTGGACCCTGTCTGACAGGCCGGTGTGTGTGTGTGTTGGGGGGCAGGGGCAGTGGACCATGGGAAAAACACCGCCCTGCACCTCTCTGCGGCACTTGTTCCACCCCACTTCACACGCACACACACACCAAACATGGGCCACTTGTCACTGACCCCCACCGCTCTCCCTATGCCCACTAAGTCTCACCCTTCGTGGCCTCCTCCCGCACATGTGTTCTTAACACTAATGCACCCGAGTCCCGCGGTCCGCACCCGGCACCCCTGACCGGCCCACTTACACCGTGCCCTGGGCTTTTCCTGTAGCTGTACTTCAGATCTTTCATCTCTGATGTGCCATTTTTCATTAGGTCCTATTTTAATAAGCAAGAAATGTGTTATTATAAATGACAAACTCTTTCCGAAGCAGGCGCTGGGACACACAGGGTTAATGGATGTGGCGTGTGAGCGTGTTTGTGGATGCATGCACACCTTGGTTGTGTCTAGACCCCTGTAACCAATATTAAAGTGAGCCCTGATTAGAAATTTACAGAAGAAAAAAAAAACATAATATTATGTATGAAATGAATCATTAACATGGACCATTAAGTTCTCTATTTTCATTTAATTGAATTTGTCAGCAGTATCCTCTTTAACTGAAAACCACTCATAACTGCTAAATTAAATAATAATTAAAGATACAACTATCAGAGGATTTGAGGGGAAGTCAGGGAGCATTTATTTCCGATCCAAGGCGTAATTTATTCAAATTATATAGAAGAGCGATTGAGAAAATTAGATGCATATTCCTTTCAGGCCTTTAAAGGAGAAAAATGCAACAAGTTTTCTATTAGAATTGCTCATGGTTGTATCAGCGGAGGGTGCTTACCATCTTAATGAGACATATGCAGTTTTTATTTAAATATATACTGTAGAAATTACATATTTGTTGCAATTTATTGATTTATTTATATTTTTTAAATAAATTCCTTGCTTCAAACAGATTCAAACTTTCGGATAAAATAAAAAGAGCTATATCTCATAAAGAAAAATTGATATTTTCAGAAGAAAATAAACAAAGCGAGTGGAAAAGATAGAACGTCGATATGTTTGTCCAAGAGGGGCAGCAGGTTGTGTAGCCCCTGTAGCTGCGCCGAGAAAAGTCAGGCGTGAAGGCAGGAAGGAAACGGAGTAGGAATTTGGTAGGAAAGAAAAGGAGTATGGGATGAAAGAAAGAAGACAAGCAATAGTAGAGCTGCTGAGGTTGGAAGAGGGAATGAGGAAAGATGGATGAGGGAGAAAAATAGTGTAGCCAGTAGGGGGAGGCACGACTAAAGAAAAGTCCACTGCAGACAGAGCAAAAGAGAGAGAGAGAGAGAAGACACACATATACACACTCACACGCATCTGTCTTCTCATAACCCAGATACATCCAAGGCATACTTGTTTGAAAATCCTACGAATCCACATTGGTGGTTAGGGTAGCATGTCACACAGTTTGCGCAGGCAACGAGCGATGCACTGAATGAGCGTGCTAGCTGAAGTGTGATAAGATGGGCTGTTTGTTTGTGTGTGTCTGAGCGCTTTATGTACGGTACTGTGTAATCTGTGAACCTACACTGCATATTTACCACTAAACACATGAATATTGAAATTATGGGCGGTGTGTCACCGTTTTACTTATTCGACCTGCCACTCCATGACACCTGCACCTGTTGCCTGCCCTCCGGGATTCTCTCTGCTGTTTTGTTAACTCCACCCCCACTTCTCCATCTATCTGTCTCGCTTTCTCTCTCACCCTCTATATATGTTTATGCATGTCTGTAGGTGAGTTTTTATAATGCTGCTTGTTCGGAATACAATATGACTCATCAGGTTGTTCAGGTAGGCAGTGAGAAAAGTGACAGCTTTAACCCACTCATTCAGCTGCTGGGCCTTCTGTCTGTGTATGCGAGTGTTAGTTTAAGAGTGACAGAGGGCAAAACAAGAGGAATGGACAGAGAAAGAAAAGTGAGAGATGGCATGTCCTACAAATCACACATAAACAGGATCATGAAGAGTACCTGAGCATCCATAAATGTTAGAGTGATGACATCCCTTTTTTTTTTTAGGTGCAGTTGTCCTTTCTCTTTAATGCACCTGGAGCACGTTCTTGGCTGGATCTATCTTTATATATACATACATACACAGCATAGTTTCTAATTATAATACAGTTTTATTTTTATTTTCACTGTTATAAAATCCCTTTAGAACCAGGACTAATAAATAAATAAATATAGCAATATCTATATTAGCATCCATGCCAATGGACAATAACATTCTGTTCATTACAATGTAGTTATGTAATGTATTGGGTGGATTCTGATTGGCTGTCAATGTAATAGTCATTGGTATAGTTATCTTTGATATGAATGGATATTAAGAAAATCGATCATGAAAAATCACAAATCACGAAAGATCACAAAACTAAGACTGGACAAATCATAATATATACATTAATTAAATTCATTCAATAATTATTTAAACATTATTGCATTACATATACATTAGATATTGCTGCATTATATAATTGTGAGCCTGGAACACAAAACCAGTCATTAGTCGCGCAGGTATATTTTCAGCAATAGCCAACAATACATTTTATGGGTCAAAATGATTGA
>SCHK01262307.1:0-10108 GCA_004124795.1 Poropuntius huangchuchieni
GGGCCTTGAATGTGTCAGTTGCGTTGCTGTCTATGCAGGGTAAGAAAGCTCTTGGATTTCATCAAAAATATTTTAATATTCGTGTTCCGAAGATGAACGAAGGTCTTACAGGTTTGGAACGACCTGAATTAACAACAGTATTTCATTTTTGGGTGAACTACCCCTTTTAATTTAAGTCAGTTTCTAAACAATTATGATTTCAGAACAACTCTGAATTTACCATATGAGTGTTATGGTCCACTTTTTTGATAATTATATGGTCCTTTGCATCTTAAAGCTTGAAAGCTTCAGTCACCATTTCTTGAAATTGCATGACAAATAGCAACCAATATCAAGTTTCAAGAACATCATACATTAATAGCCTAGCTTCATCGGTAGGTAACGACATACTTATCAAAGGCACACAGAAGACAGTATAGAATTGTGTTGATACAGTACTGGCTTGAATCAGTTTGCCAAACTATCCTAGTAAGAGTACTGTCCAGTGTCCACTGACATTCAGTACTTCAGTGAATGATGAAAGGAGCTGCATCATGCTTCTGTGCGACTTTCTGTCCACCAGCGGTCGGAGGATTCCTCTGTTTGTTATCACTTGACCGACTGCATTTACACAGTCAACCCCCGCTGCTTATTTTGCTGGTCGCACAGTTTACTATAGCGCGTCTAGGCCCTGTCCTTGGAGCGTGTCCAGTAATGACTACTACTGTCGGCCCCCCTCCGTCTGTCTTCAACGCAGGACAACCTGCTGACACACCAACCGCCAATCTGTGGGAAATTTTTTCCTGGAAAGCAGCATATTACAGAGGCTCTGCAGCTAACTGTAGTAATAAATATGCTTCTAGATATTATATTTAACATACATTTCTGTGCAGACCTCCTACAATGCTGAGCATTCTGAAAAAAACTAGTTGAATGCTTCTTGATCTGCTTGATAAAGGCTTGAAGAGTGCTAACTGACACTTTGCTAAGCTCCGCCCCTCTTGGTTACCGTTGCTAACGCTTCTCACAGTCAAATGAATGGAAAGAAGCCTCATCTGGCAGCAATTACAAGTTACAACATTAGTGTAAGAGGAATTTTTTTTTTAAAGAGCATACTCACTATAGTACTGTTCATGTAGGGAAATGTTTGTTTTTTATGTTATGGGAAATAACTGATAAATGCCTGATATTGCAATTTTCTACTTTTTTATATAAATTAATTCAACTAAAATCAATATTAATAACCTTTTAAATGCTACAAGTACATTTATTTATTACAACATTATAACATACAGTATAGAAAAAAAGTATACGGAATAATTTAATAACACTATTCAATGTTCTTTTTAGGAACTGTACGATCTAATACTGTACATTGTAATGTGGTAATGTAAAAAAAGAAATATGGGCAATAACCGATAAACACCTGATATTACAAATATTATGCTATTTTATATAAATGAAACGAAAAGAATTCACTTAAAAAAAAAAAAAATGAATATCCACAATTATGAAAACTAATTGCACAAAGATTACAGTTAATAATGTTATTAAATTATTTGTTGTTAAACAATAACTTTAAATGAGGTATTTTACTCTAAAAATAAAGAAAATACCTATGCACAATGAAATATCTATCAAATATCAACAAATATGCTACATAATATTTTGTGCATCTTTAAATGCCTGTACTATGAGCTGCATCTAAACCTAAATAAAAAGAATGCATCATTACATATCCTTAAAAAAGGGCTTTTTGTATCATTAAGCAACTAAAAAAAACAGCTTGCACATTCTTTTAGTACTGTAAATGATGAAGGAGTGTTATGAATTGAATATTGTCTTTGTTTATCCTGCGTAGATGTCTGGAAGACTTCAGACATTCTCTTCCTGTCATGCTTCACTGGGCTGCGGGGTCTGGCTCAGGATTGTGTGTGGGTAGAGGTTCACACCCCGTTTTCATTAACGACAGTCCAGATGTGTCTGTTCACCGGACACTACATTTCACCGCATGCTGCATGAGCCCAAGCCAGATACCCTGTATGTGTGTGTATATATATATATATATATATATATATATATATATAGAGAGAGAGATAGAGAGAGAGAGAGAGAGAGATATATAGATACCCTGATCTTTCATTCGCAGTAAAGGGGCCACCAAAACACCTGTGTGTGAGCGAGTATCCACAGCCCTTGAATCCACACAAGGAAACATAAAAAGGACGGAATTATCTCCGAGTTTGAAGTTAGGACTAAATGGTGCATGCTGGGAATGGCACGCTGTTTAAAAAAAAAAAAAAAAAAAAAAAAAAAACGGAGAAAAAAGGAGGCAGAGACGAATAGGGAACGAGCAGGGGAGTGGGCTAATCCCCCGAAGCATCCATATATTGCTCCTTACTCGTCTCCCACTGCTTGTAAACGGCTTGGAATGTAACATGTTGTCTTTGGACCCCGTGTGTGTAGATGTCTCCAGTATGGAGAGATTTATGTGCACAGACGTTGCCTAAAGCTCCCTCTTTTTGACTTTTAACAAGGGGCTTTGAAGCAAGGGTAGAGCCTTCCAGCATTAAAGTAATATCAGAGGCACGTTCTTTCATTTCTTAGTCAGTTATGCATTGTATCTTTGTGTGGCGCCTGTATCTTTGTCAACGCGTTATGTCTGGCAGATACAACATCTGAGAAATGGGTCAAAATGAGTTTGTCTTTGCCCTTGTAATAGTCAATCTTCTCTCGCGCGAAGTTTGCGATGCATAAGAGCGCATTTTAAAAGAAGTAGTACTTTCAGAGCACTTTAAATATTCCTCAGAACTCAGATGTTAACAGTATACATATATTATTCTTTATTTTCAAGCGCACTAATGTTCGAAATACACCAGACATTTTTAACATCAAACTGTCGAAAAGTAAAAAGACTAAAACCCATGTGACCGAATTCAAGCAAACTCAAAAAAGGGAAAAGTGCACTGGACTTCCTCTTTCCAGTCTCGTTCCATATGTAGGGCACAACTTCTCTGACTTTTACTTTCTTTAATGAGTGTGGAAGGGAACGGAGCTACTTCTTCAACTTCTTGATCGGAATCTCATGTTTTTCAAGTAGACTTTACGCCACAATCAAATGCCTGTGGACTCTCCGAAAAAACAAAATCAAGACATCCCCCTGCTTTCACTTACCATATCTAATCTTTAAATCCCCCTTTGGGGCTGGTCAGTCCCCCATGTGAAATTTAAGATGAGGAGAGCAGGGGGATCTTGGAAAGCCATTTACTTAACTGTTTATAAAAGCCACATGAAGGAAACTTTGCACAAATCCCCTTAACCGCTGGTGAAAGAGCTTGTTTCCACACGGACCGAACGAGCAGCGAGTACAAGAGCGCGACTGGAAGCGAACAAAATGGAAAGAAATATGAAGCAAAATATGCACCGACAGCAATAAAACGATCTCTTCGCTTTTTCTGCCAAGGTTAGGTGCTTTTACACCAATTTGGTCACCTTTTGGGAAACCGAAATGAAAGTATTTCCCACTCCAAAATGATATCAATCTTCTGCAAAGATTGCAGTCTGTTCCAGATAGTGGGCGGTCATACATCTGACAGGAAGAAAAAATTAGACTCAGTCAATAGGCCTTCCTGTAAGCTGCCTGCATGACTTCTCGGGTGTCGGGCAACGGTGGGGTCAGTATTGACTGAGGTAGTTTCAAAACCAATGCAAAGAGTAACTATTTGTTTCATGCACTAAATTTGCAGGGTTTGCACTAGTTTAGTTCATGGCAGCGTTATGACACTGTCAATGCATGTAGCATATCTGATGACCAAACATCACTGAGCAAAGCCGCCTGCACACTAGATGAAAAGCACCGCAACTCAGGACAACTTTGTTCTCAAGTTCAAGGCGGCAGTCCAAAAAAGGGAATCTAATCACCACACAGGCCAAAGTTCGCTTCAGGAATGAACAAAGTGACATCAAGGAGAGGTACAGAATAAAGTTGTCATAAGGCTAAAAACAATTGAATATAAGTCGCATAAACTACTTTTTATGATACTTTTAAGGTGAATTTTACAGAAAAAAAGTCACTCATGGAAAAAAAGAAGGTCATATGTGCACAAAACTTGCAATACTTCTAAGGCATTCCAAAGCAGTAAACGTAAAAGAAAAAACCTACAACAGCAATATAAATGTGGCCTGCTCAAGCTATCCTGTCAGAGATCCCCTTTCTCTGGACCAGAAAACCCACTGCAGCGGAAGGGCCTCATTTAGAGAAACAGAAAGGCAAGGCGGAGGAAAAAAAAGAGAATAAATCCCTTTCTCAGGAAGATTAGTGGCTGTCCCTTTAGAGTGGGCTGTGGATGGAGCAGCTTTTTAAGCCACATTTTTCTCTGCCAGTGGCTTGACCCCCGGTGCACTGCCTCTCTCCCCTGGGCTGCCCGCTGTACTGCTCTCTGCTCCTCCCACCCAGCCTCCCTACCCATTCTTCACCGTCTCTACGGAGACCTACTCAGGAGGGATAAAGAAATACCTCTTTTTCTCTGACATGGTGCTGGAGACCAATCTAGAACCGCTCTGTGTGATTTCACTAATGTAAAAAAGGTGATCCTGGGCTGGAAAAATCAACTCCGCCTGCTTATATCGAACCAGGAACTAGTAATGTCACAGGGCAGGGGGTGGGATAATACTTTGAAAAGAAACTGCATATTAAAAATGATTTCTGAAGGATCATGTGACGATGAAGACTGGAGTAACGGCTGCTGACAATTCAGCTTTGCCATCACAGGAATAAATTACATGTTAAAATATATTAAAATAGAAAATGATTATTTTAAATTTTCATGATGTTAATGTTTTTGTTGTATTGTGATCAAATAAATGCAGCCAAGCGAACTGACTTGCGTCGGGATCATGTCAGGACAAATTAAATTTGAGAACACTGGTTTAAAATTTGGCCTGAACTGGTGGGAAAGAATGTGTTGTGGTTGGAGGAATTTCTTTGATTTGACAGATTTTCCTTCGAAACGCTGACACCTTTCCTCATTCCTGCTCTGTATCATGTACCTGCACCGAGCACTGAACAAAAGTTGGACCGTGCAGCTAATAAATCCTGCAGATCCCCTGTAACCACTAAACTGACCTCAATAAAACAAATTCTGCACCATAAAAGTCTGAACAAAACCTGTAAATAGACATAAAAGTGAGACGAAACAAAAGGTATTGAATAGCTCAGAAATGCTTTAAATAAGTTGAGCCCTGCTCCTGGAGATCTATCGACCTGCAGGGTTCAGATCTTCCAACTCTAGTCAAACATACTTGAATCAGAGAATCCAAGTCTTCAGATTCATTGGCAATTACAGGCAGAGAGTCAGATCTCCAGAGATGCTGTGGACTGAGTGCATGTGGGTAATGTTTTTACAGAAGAACTAAGAATTTCCATTCGTATTGACCATCTAAATTATAATATTCCAAGCCTGAAAGCTTCAGTAACCATTCATTGTAACTTCATGTAAAGAAAACAATAGGGACATTCTTTCATTTTTCTTTCATTTCATTTTTTCAAGGAAGAAATAAAGTCAGAGGTTAGGAATGACATGAGGGTGGATAAATTATGACCTTTTTTATCCTTAATGAAAAACCATATTAACTGTGACACTAAATAAAAAAAGAAACTACAGGAAAAAAACAAGTATCTAGAGGTAATAATTATCCAACTGATATGCGTTATCGGATAATACATACATAAAATGATATATGCATAATTAATGTACATATTTGTTGATTTATTCATGTTATATGGGTATGATGCAACACAGAATTGCAGTGTCAACAATAACCAGAATGTGTAATGAAAAAGACGATCATGATATCAAAGACGACACTCAAAAAAATAATTATCTTTATTTCTCTGGCAGGCCAACAAACTCTATTGGTGTCACCCAACACTATTAAAGTATGTCATACAATGATAAACTACATTACCATCTCAGCACAGACCCTGGCGGCTAAAAACCATGATGCTAACAAGCTCGGACAGCCATGATTAGTAATACATAACTTCTGTTCTCCAGTGGTCCTTCACTATCATTGAGGTTTGTACTCAAAAGCCTTAGCCAAAAACTAATAAACAACAAAACAAAAAATAAATTACTATTCCTAGAGTATTTGCTGTTATTATACTTTTCAAGTTTCTAAATATGCAAATGATCTCATTTAACATTCATTATATCCCACAACATCATACACTGAGACAAAATATAACACCCTTACAAAGACTGGGCACACCGATGCCCTATTTCTCCTTTTGTCTTAAACAATTTATGATCATTGCTTTCTTATGGCAGGCCACCAAACCCCTCATTAAACAGTAAGATGCCATAATATGAGCAGGTCATTAGCATTTCAAAGGTCTTTCACCATCTTCATGTTTGTCAGATGGACAGCGCAGTCCACTGCTCTCCCTGAAGCTTTAAGAAATTTATAACATTTATACTCTGGAGGTAAGAACAAGGTCTTTCAACCTAGTTAGAGAAGGGTTTTCATCACACATTCACTGACATCTTTTAAACATGTACAGCCTCTCGTTCATTCTCTTCACTCTTGCCTTTGCATCTTTTAGTCAACAAGTGATACATAAGCAACCCGTCCGATATGCGATACATTTACATATATGTGTCTCACACAATATATGAACACGTCTTTTGTAATACAGCGTAATCTAGGGTGTTGAAAAGGATAGTTCATCCAAAAATGAAAATTCTGTCATTAATTACTCACTCCCATGTCATTCCAAACCCGTAAGAACTTTGTTCATCTTCGGAAGACAAATTAAGATATTTTTGATGAAATTCGAGAGCTTTCTGACCCTCCATAGACTGCAACAGAACGACCATGTTAAAGGCCCAAAAAGGTAGTAAGGACATCATTAAAATAATCCATGTGACATCAGTGGTTCAACCTTAATTCTATGAATATGAGAACTTTTCAGAAATTGTTGAATAAAGTTTTTTTCTTTTCTTCGTGCACAAAGAGTATTTTCGTCATTTCATAAAATGAAGGTTGAACCACTGATGTCACATGGACTATTTTAACAATGTCCTAGCTACCTTTCTGGGCCTTGAACGTGTCAGTTGCGTTGCTGTCTATGCAAGGTCAGAAGGATTTCGGATTTCATCAAAAATATCTTAATTTGTCTTCCGAAGATGAACAAAGATCTTACGGGTTTGGAATGACATGAGGGTGAGTAATTAATGACAGAATTTTCATTTTTGGGTGAACTAACCCTTTAATTATAATTGAAAATGTATTTATTTTTTTAATTGAAAATCGAAAATAAACTTATTTTTGCAAAATGTCAAATTTACTTTTAAGTATAATTTTAAATATTTTTAATATCTACAACAACTTAAACTACTAGACATATCAAACCGAATAATAATAATGGTATCTAAAACAGCGTAGTTATTGTTAACTAAAACTAAATATCAAATATAAACATTAAATAAAAAACCTAAATAAAAATTCCAAAATGCTGTCAAGTTTAGGTTGAGGTACCAAAATAAAGGCTATCTAAAATATACTAAATCTAAATAGAAGATATATATAATCACATACACAAAACTAAAATTAAAATTAAAAAGAAAATATCAAAATAAAAGCTAATTAAAAATATGAATTGCATTGTGACAGGTTCTCAAACACTCCTGTCAATGGAGTTTGCAGCTCTATGCTGTAGTTTCGGCGTCTACCACCAGGGGCTAAATGAGTTGTGCTAACAAGCCAAATCTGGCCGGACAACTTAAACAAACAGAAAAAAAGCGCCACTTAGTAAGTCAAACTATAAATGGTCCTTACACAATAAACCCAGGTAGGAAAGAAAATAATTTAAAGGTGCGTTGCCTTGTTTTTTTTCAACTAATGTAGTGGACAATTTTCCATTTGAGATTACTGTACCTCGGGATGCTGTGGTCGGTGAGGGCTTTTTGGGAAGATCTGAGAAACTACTGCCATCCAGGCCTGACCCCTTGCATTCCTTCTTTTCTGTGGTGGTGGGACTCGTGGTCTCCATGATGAGCCTGAAAGACAAAAACAACTGATTTTTAGCATTATTTGAGCTTTAATCATGCCAGTCACAAAAAGAGGTGAAACATGCAGCAACAGGTAGCAGCCAAAAAGAAGCGTCACAACTGGACATTAACAATATTATTACTTCCCTCCGAAGTCCTAAAAATGCATGAAATCTTCCAAATGGCAATCGGAAGGTGTGACAGAAATGTTTCCATTATATAAACAACAATTCTAAAGAAAAATCCTTCACTTCCCTCTGCCCTGTCTCATGACTTGTCTGTTTATTTTGAGAGCTTAGAGGAGCCGTTGTAGAAATGCCATGTTACCAGAAGAGACAAAGCAGAGAGCGTGCGGAGAACCTCCTCTGTTGCAGCTCTGTCAGAGCGCTCAAGTGCCTGTGCTGAAGGCAGATGACTTGGCAGCACGCCGCTTGTTTAACTTTGTGTAACCTACAAGATTATCCTTGGTTCAGAGCAAACAGCGAGCGGTTTAGGATTGAAAGGAGGTCCAAACTGAGGCCATTCAGTCTCTGATTGTGGCTGCCCATGTTGTTTGTTCTTCAGCAAATGAACAAGTATGTTTAATACGCTTTGCAAAGCATGATGCACTCAGAATTAGTTTCATTAAATAGGGCAACAATCATTTTCACATCAACGCTCGTATTATGTAACATAGTTAAACAACTAAATGCTGAATAGATTGAAGAGCTGGGTGATTAATCAAATTTTGGTTTTTAAATTATGATTCAGACAGTAAGACGATTATGAAAACAAGATCGAGATAAAAGATTATTACCAGGAGCATTCTGTTATTTATCTGTTATGTTATGCAGTTATTTATCTGTTATTTTTATTTCTTTCATTTAATTTTTACATTTATTTTCTTTTCGTTTTTTAGTTAAATTATATCTTTTTTGTCATAATCAAGCAGCTATCTGGAAGCCCATCCCCGTTCAAATTAAAAATCAAAATTGGAAAATTGTGAGATAAAATGTACAGTAAAAAATAGATTTACAACTATGAGATAAAGAACTCACATTGTCATAAACTAACTATATTTTCCTTCACAAAATGCATTTTTCATACCACAAGCACCGATTAAGGAAAATAACTAGCATATTAGTGTGCTACAAAAGGAAAATTATGCATGCAAACTAAATGAGGCTTTACTTTTAAACTTTTGAATGTTGTTTCTACATGCTAATCCAAAATATAATTTTCTTATGTTCAGCATCCTGTAAGAGTACCTGTGGCCACATTCATCAGCTCTTTCTTGTGCCAGTCAAACATCCCTTTGCCAAGGTAAGCCGATTAGAGGTGGACTGTTGGAGTTGGCCAGCATCTGTCTCAGTGCTTGTTAGCCAAGAGGGTACATTTGCCATCCTGTCTCACTGACACCTCTTCACACTTTCCTTTGGAGATGTAACTAAACATCGTAGATGTCAAAGGATTCATTTATACATTAATAATGAGGCCTCCTAATGTTGCTTGCGAAGTCAGTGTTGTCATCAAATGTACACAGGCCAATTACAACAACTGGGACATTTCTATATGTCTCTTATGGAAACCACCTTCCAGGAATTAAGGTTTTTCTTGTTCCATATCATTACCACGATTGTTAAAAGAGTATGTTAAATGAACTGAATCACTTTTGATGACATTAGTCAAACACAAACATGCTATTACTGGCACTGGTCACCTTCATTTGCCAGTAACACCTATTACTGCAGCCAAATCTGCCTTGGAATCGACGCAAAGTAAAAATGACTCATAAATACCTGTCAAAGATGATAATTGATTATTTCAATAACATGCATTTCTTGTTAAAGATAACTAGAGAGCAAAGCAAAGCATCACTGCCTTTTAAAAATTTGGGGGCGGTACAATTTTTTTAATGTTTTTGAAAGAACTCTCTATGCTCACCAAGGCTGCATTTATTTTATCAAAAAATACAGTAAAACTGAAGTGTTTTTACAAACTGCACAAATTACAAATGGTGTTCTATTTTAAAATGTATTTTTATGTAACATTTCTTACTATATCAATGTTAAAAACAGCTGTTTAATAATTTGCTGTAA
>SCHK01262311.1:0-10988 GCA_004124795.1 Poropuntius huangchuchieni
CAACATATGCTGAGAAGCAGAAACCTTTGAACACACACACACACACAAAATCGAATTAAAATATTTTATAATGATCTCTGAAATCGTTCCAGGCAACTGATTGTTTTCAACTCAAATCAATATTTCATGTGCCTTTATTTGACACAGCAATAAGGCAAGTAATAAAAGAGAAAAGGCCCAGTCTTGTGACATGAACAGCTGACCGTAATCTAAGAATTGATCATTTAAAGCACAGATTTGGTGTTTGGCAATGTAGTATCAAAGTACTTCTGCATTACCTGTAAGGGTCTGTGCTGTAGTGGGACGAGTCCAGACGGTGTGTCTGTAAGAACATTAAAGTGTGGTGTTGGGGGTGGGCCCATGGGGAGGGGTCGACTTTCTGCATCTACCTGGTAGTTGATCAAACCCCACTGCTCCAAAAGTGAATGAACCCTAAAATGCACACAAGCCGGTTTATAAATGAATTACAAATTATTTAGGAACTGGTGTCAAATTAGGTGGGTACAAGTGAATATACACACCTTATTAGTGCACACACATCTCCTGTTAGGTTTCGTCTACAGGAGGTTGAGGTCAGATACTCCTGAGGGTTTAGCCGGTATGTATCAATCATGAAGTTGCGGTACGCAAGATATCTACAAGCAAGATATGAACGTGTTTATGTAGAGTTCAAGATGATAAATCTGATACAAATAGTATTTGCATAAACACAAACTTACATTTCTGGTGTTTTGGACTTATTTTTCCCATTGAAGAACTCAGGCAGAGCTCGTCTCTCTATCTGATGAATACTAATGCATAAAAATAAAAAAGCACTATTACTCTTCATAAAAAATACTGCTTACGAACAGTAAATTCCCGCTTATGTTCAGAGCACTATGCCTCAATTCTGACATCTATGTACCACAAAACCGAGAATGTGAGTTGGCGTAATCTGGACACTTGTACAGTTAAACCCTCACCAGTTGTAGTCGAACCAGGAGGCATAGGTGGGCACAATGATGTGATGCGTTTGCTCTGTGGCACTCTCCTCCCCCTCCATCCCACGGCCAAACTCCCTCTGCTCCTCTTCATCCTACACACACAATAGGTCAGAACTTAAATATTTAAAGCACATTGTAGATATAGTGAGCTAGAGTTCCTTTAAACTTGGACCTGACTATAACTATTTTCTGGATGTAGATTTTGTATTAGCTGGACAGAAGCAACCATGACAGACTAACTCATGGCAGAAAGGGTCTAAACTTTTTTTTGTTTACTATTAGAACAGAATTTGAGAACAATGATGCAGTATCCTGTCCTTTTGCTCTTTTCTGAAGGCATTCCTGGAAGGTTTTGGTCATGAATTTGGTCTAAAGTTTTCTGGGATGTGCACATACAATTTTGTTTAGCTAGACTGACTTACTCTGACACCAGAAAGCAGGTCCTCTTCCTGGTCATCTGAGAGAAACACATAGATATTCAAGGTTATTACTGAAATACAAACAGATCATGATTAGATCTGAATAGTAAATTCCACAAACAAACTTACCTAAATCAGCCATAACGCCTCCTTTGACTGGAGTGTTTTCACTGTCTTTTTTCAGGTTCACTGTAGCCAATGATAATAACGTGAAATAAATAAAAATAAATAATGTGTAACACTTCCAACATTAACATAGGCACTTAACACAGAAGGAAAAAATAAACGTACCATTTTTAGGCAGAATGACCTCCTCCATGTTAGGGACAGGCGTGGGATCTTCCATGTCTTTAGTGAGGTCCTCCTCTGGCTCCGCCTCCTCTAGTTGACCACGCCTCTTATACACACCTGAGCTATTGGATTATACAAAATTAAATATGTTAATAAAAATCAAATGCAATTTTGCCCCAGTCTAGAGAATTTTATCCACTCTTTCAAAGAAAAAAAATCTACAGTGACTTCCAACATTAACCTGCATTAGTAACAAAAAAAGGTCACACAACAGTGACCAGAAAAGTAGGATATTTAACCTTTTCTTTCCTCCTTTCTTCTTAGACTCAGAAGAAGGTGGAGACGGGGAGCGTCGCCGCTTCTTTCCAGGTTTCTGTTCCTTGTGAAAGAGGGAAAAAAAACAAATACTTAAAAATAAAAACAAAACACCATACCAACAGCAACTACAAACAAATTTTTATAAACAGATTTTTTTTTTTTTTTTTTTAAAATGCATGAAATTAGATAAACATACCTCTGTGCTTTGGTAGATACGCCGCCTGAAACTCATACTATTCCCATTCTCATCAATCTCATAATCTTCCTCATTCATCCACTCATTATATGTGTCTGTGTCGAGAACCCATTTGGCATTAACCTGAGAAAAGAAACAGTAATTAAAGTAGATATTTGTACCGTCTTATCACTTCAAATAAAATCCCATCTCAATATTTTAGTTATCGTTGGAACCCAACACAACAGACAAGACAACATGCTAAAATTTGTGTGGGGTATTAATACTAAAAGGTTTTTTTCACCTTCCAGCACCTGTCTGGGTTGGGAGGTTCTTCTACTTCTCCAACTACATCACTTGCTGATATAAGGGAGTCATAACTGAAGAAATAAAATATAAAAGCATATACTGTACACAGAGCAAAATTTAGCATTTACTAATCCAAACATTTAGAGGACATGTGCAAATGTGGATGTGATGTATTCTCTACCTGTCTGGACACATGCCCCAATGCACCATCACTTGCCGATCCAATCGCATGACTGGTCTAAGCCACTCTTCTGGAAAAGACCAAACAGTGAACATTAAACACACAGATGTGAACTTTTCCACAGATACATACAAGAGGAGAGGAATGAATAGATACACAAAATTAAAACACACCTTCATCTGCTGTGGAGGGGGATGGGTATATTTGGTGGGAGGCTTGTGACTTCTCCTCTGTCACTGTGCCCTGAAAATGCAAGCAAAAAAGTTGTGTATATACTAATCGATAATGCATATTTAGGGATGCAAACAAGTAATCTACTAGTTTACTGAGAAAACACTGTTTTTTCACAAATTAATTTTACTCCAGAGAAATGTTTTCACAATAAATATGGAGGAAAAGGATTTTTACACTTTTAAATTGTGTTTTTATTAATGCACATTCTTTATTAACAAATAAACAGCATTGGATGAAATTAGCTCGGAAACAGCAGATATGCATCATACTTGTTACATTTTAATAGCTTTTATGTGTTTGACTACTTGACTATAAAATTCCTCTAAATGCCCATCTGAAGTGTCTAGTGTGTATTGGATATATTTCCCCATTTCTTTGGTTCTTTTATTATTCCACTGACCTGGTGTTGCACAACAATGTCTTTGAGTTTAAGAGCTTGCTTCTGCTCAAGATCAGGAGACAGGTACACCACAGGTCTGCTTAATAAGTTATTCTAGCACAAACAAAACACAGGTTAAATACTGCACCACACATACACATGCTCAAGACCTTTGTCTTCACAAAAGATCCAAGCACAAATACCTGTGTCAGAGTTTTCTCCACAGATATGAACATCTCCACATTGCGATCCATTCTGGATGGGTTCTGAAGATCAAAGCGTCTCCTTTGAAAAAAATAAAAGATCACAGAGTGGATGAGATAAGTTTGACATAACTCAATTTTATTAGCTAACGAATTAGAGTTTACATTTACTGTAAATGGCGGGCTGTATGATGACCAAAATCTTGCATCATGGTATAAGTAACTTTAATATCATTATACTTTATTTAAAATAATTTATATATACACACTACAGCTTTTTTCAGCAAGGATACATAAAATTGATCAAAAGTGATAGTAAAGACATTTACAATGTTACAAAAGATTTGCTTTTGAACTTCCTATTCATCTATAACATTTCCACAAAAATATTAAACTCTTTTCAACATTGATAATAAGAAGAAATATTTCTTGAGCAGCAAATAAGCATATTAGAATGATTTCTGAAGAATCATGTGACACTGAAAACTGGAGTAATGACTGCTGAAAATTCAACACAGGAACAAATTACATTTTAAAATATAACAACACTGGAAAGAGTTATTTTAAATGATAATTATATTGTACAAGTATTTAACAATATTACTGTTTTTACTGAAGTTTTAATTAAATAATTAAAGCCTTAGTGACTTTCAAAGGCATAACAAAAATCTTAGGCTGCATTTACACTGCAAATTTCAATACACAGATCACATCTTTTTACCATATCCAATGTTTTGGCCCACCTGTTTACGTGCACTTTAGACACAACTGGTATCAGATATGTGTTTACGTTAATTCCCACCCTTCAGTGATCGCTTTCCTATGCACATGGTAGAAGGCCCTTAGGTTTTAAATGGCCGTGCTATTAAAATTATTTATATAATTCACGTCGATTGGACATTATTATGTCATGGACAACAGCTGTCATGGATGTTTTGCAGCACAAAATCTGACTGAACAGATAAAGACGGGAAAAATAACAGCAATTTTATTTTATTTTATCTACAGCTTCTTACATGTATAATTCTTTAGTGAAATAGAGAGAGAGAGAGAGAGAATTCACAAGTAGCCTGCTGTAATGAACAAGTGAGTAGCCTACTGAAGATTGTTGGCTTAATTAGGAAAACCTTACTGCTGAGAAAAATAAAGTGGATTTTAGTAACGAAGCTACTGTATTTATAAAATTCACAGTGCAGTGGTTGAAATCCAGCTCCTGAATGTTGCGAAATTTCTTACATATACAGTTCCCACCTCAATAAATTGCAAGCGTATATACAGCACACCAGCATTAAAATGCTCTCTTTATGGGCAGTACGTGTCACGCTCGCATTAGGAGTTCTGCAGGGAATTGGATATGTGTGTTTAGACGTAGATCGAATGTCCAGATATCGTATATGTATCCGATTAAAATCCACATTTGGAAGTGGCCAAGATCAGATGTGAAAAAATGAGATATTGTGCAGATTTTTGTGCAACAAATTCCGATCTGTGTCAGATGTGAGAAAAAAAAAATTGATTTTTTTTGTCCTAGTGTAAATGCAGCATCAATGACTTTAATTTTTGAAGGGTACGCAACCAAGTAATGATAGGTAAAAAAAATGGGATGCAGCACTATTTAGCATTAATACTAACCAGCCCTGTTCTGTCTTGAACTTGTACACTGATCCCAGAATATGGCAGAGAGCACCGCCCGGCCTTAGGTCCTGAAAACATTTTGCCTGTGGACAAAGAAACAAGGGATCAAACAACTGATCACTCATAATTCTGCAAAACTAGGTTTCATGCTATGACTGATCTGGGTGTGGTAGTGATGATTATGTCCTTGACTCCATCAAAAAGGCAAAAAATGGAAAGATATGCACTTAAATCTACAGGAATAAAGTTAATTATGCATGTTTTGCCAGAGAAAGTAGTGGAAAAGCAGCAACTCACTGGAAGTTTTGTAAAGCTTGGGTTATTTGCTCGACGACCAAATGAATCTTCCTGAAACTGCAGCAGTTGGATGACCAGCCCAGACAGAGACTTGCTCGAGGGAGCATCAGTCTGTACATACTTAAGAGGGAGGAAAAAAAAACAAAAAACAAAATAAGGTATTTTTTAAAATTGCACAACAAATTGCAAAGATGCCTATACCCTTTGAGTGTTCAATAGCTTTCACTACAATAGATTTTGCCACATACTGTACTAGTAGTACTGAATGGTTTTCACATTCAAACAGTTTAAGACTTTAGATGCACCAAGGTATGTGTTACCTACACAGTGGGTAATGGACAGGCATGGCATGGCACTGAGAGGGGGGTGTGTCAGTCAGGTCGTGTAAACAAACACCTTTGACCACAAACCTGTTTCTGCAAACTTAAAGCTGCTAGCATGCTGCTAACATAAACATTTACTTAGACAGCGTCACATGGAAACTACAAATGAGTCTTTTATTTTATACTGACTCAAATGGTGGAGTTGTGGAATTTGATATAAACATAACTTTACCGCTAAAATGAACACAGAATAAAGGTTGTCACTTCTATCCTGTCAATTAAGTTGAGACCGTATTCTGTGGAGTTAGCTATTTTTCTATATTATACGGGGCAAACAGACAAAATAGTACCACATAAAATAGACTTTTGCAGTTTGAGACTATAACAAGAATCACAAAACCACAAAAATAGCAGGAAAACCACAACTGTCTGTAAAGAAATCAAAGAAAGCTTCAGGGAACCACATCATATATGGGGTCCCCGGCTATTTAGCTCGCTAACCTTTTTATAATGCTTTCCAATCCAACTGCGAACCGTCTCCAACTGAGAGATTATTTCCGGGCTTTCCCAGAATTTACAGCACGGTCCACCGTCCATTCTTCGGCTCAATGAAGAGCTACAACCGGCTTGACTCGTCGTAGCTCCAGCCGCAGCAGAGCCTAGCAATTGTGTAGCCATTGTTACATGCTAATTAGCCTTCACTACCCAGAATGACTGCAGACTCCACAGCGCCTCTAGCGGTAAGATCAAAAAAGGCGCCAACGACGCCTACTGCATTCTACACACAGTACATACTGCATACTGCTCATTATTTCGTCAGATTAGTACGCAAAGTAGAAGAAATCAATAAATAAACCACAAATCTGTTGGATATTTAAGTTTAGGATGGCAAAACATTCGATAAAATCTTAACACTGAAATTAAACGAAAATAATTAATCATATGGCCAAAGAGTGGGGGTGGGGGTGGGGGTGGAATAATTAAACAGAATTTTTTTTTTAATTGTTGCTGTATGTATATATCTCAAAACAGTTCATCAAAGTCGTCCTAAGACAAGAACTACTGTATATATTTAAACAATATTTTTATTTCTATTTCTTTTTAATCGCTATTTAGTCTGTTTGCTTCATACTTGCTTAAAAAGGTCCATAATAGAACAAATCATATTGTTTTTGACCTCATTGTTAAGAATGTCGAAATGCAGCTGCCCTTGAACACTGCTTTTTCACATCCCAGACCTTCAGACAAGTGCTGTGTCCTTAACTCAAATTCTAAACAGATTAAGAGTGTTATATTTATAAATCTATCGTTATTTTCAATACCACGCGCAATTAAGCTCAACCCAGGGCATGTGACAAACGAAAAATGTGAACTAGTTTTTGAAATACCCCTAATTCTTTACTGAAGGTTGGGCCAATGAATGGCGCATGCTCAGTGCGAATAGGGAGTGTTGGAGACAGCCAACAGTGCAGGGAAAGGCAAGACGGGTGAAAAGAGAAGCCCGTCTTCCTTTCGAAAAGACAAAAATACGTTAACGGAGCTTCGTTGTGTGTCCTCGCTTCACACCCGGCCATGCCAACGACACAGCGATGTATTATTACTGCAATCGGAATAAAATGAGCGCTAGTGCAGCTGGGCCTGGAGTGGAGAGTTGCGGGGCCGGGTGTCCGCATAGCGCCAGCCGCTGCTGCGGGGGAGGAGGCTGCGGTGAGCCCGTCAGCGGTGACGGAAGCTCGGCCGCTGCGGCTACAGCCACCAGCGCTGCCCCAGTGCGGAGCTCAGACAGGGAGAGCAGCGTAGCCGAGGCCCAGGCGTTCCGCGAATGGGACGATGCCACCTCCGGCGATGCGGATCCGGCCCAGAAAATGAACGAGGGGGGATTTTTTACGAACGGCGCTGCCGATATCACACGGGAGGGAGACGAATGCGCGGATTCGGGGGAATACGGCGGAGGACGCGGGCGTTTCTGTAGACAAAGCACTGGAGCGGTCGAGGATAACACCATTAATATTGATCACGAAGGAGCTGGTTTGCGGCGTTTCACGAGCGCTACGACAAGAAGGGACGAGCGCAGAGCGAGCGCGAGACTGCCGCCGGTGCGCACCGCGAGAGTCCGACGCGGACCCACGGCGCACGCCGAGACCGAGATGATGACAGCCGTTGCAAGGTGTGGTCACGGGAATCCCGAGCCCGCGGTCATCAAGCGCCGGGGATGCAGTTTCACCCGAGCCTCCAAGAGGGTGTGTTTCTCGGACGCCGCGGCCCGCGTTGGTTCCAATGGTGAAGCTCACGGGAAGGGCTCCTTGAGCACTGCCGAGACTTTCAGGCGCACGTCCCTACGGCGTATCCACTGCGAAAACACGACCGGGGCCCAAAAAATGAATTTCGCAGCGTGCCCGCCTGATGAAAGTGCCCAGCTGCCCACATGCAGGACGGCGAAGGGGCGCGTCAGACTGTACAGGGTGCGCTCCTTTCTTTCCAGCTCTGCCAACCATAACAACGGGGTCAGCGGAAACGGTGCCCCTCACAATAGCCTCCCAACGCAACCCTCCCTCAAAGCCGAGCCCGACCTTCGTGATTGTGTAAAAAAAACCCTGTGTGCCCTCTCCATCACTTCTTCTCAGTCTGAGTGTGGGCCTCCTAACGGGACAGAGCCAGAGCCACAGAAGTGTGACGGTACAGGTGTGGGCATTGATGCACAGGGGACTGAGGGCCCCAGCACGGAGCAAATAGAGGCGGTGAGAGGTGAAGCCGAACGCAGGCAGGCAGAGCTGGAGGGTCGGACCGACCACCTCTGGAAGCGCCTGCAGGCCGTACAAGTGAAGCAGGTGGAGAGGCATGTCACGCAGCAGCTGCATGGCCTATACAGGAGCCTGGGCTTGAGTTGCACCAGAAGGCCCAGTGCTGCGTCCAGAAACTCATCTGAGCTAAACAGGCTGGCGTGCAGCTGCAGCGAGATCCTTCGGACTGCAGAGAGTGCCCTGGACTCGGACCACACGGCCAGCAGCTCCGGCGGTGACAGCGACAGTGAGGAAGATGAAGGATTGGAGAGAGGAGGTCGTCGCTTTAGACCGCTGCCAATAAAATCAATGTAAGCTTTTCACACTATGCTTAACCCCAGGTTAAGATCTGTTAACTCTGAGTTAAGGAATGTTTTTCTCCTCAATGAGATGCCAATGATAAAAAAGCCCAGGTACAAGATGGAACAAGATAACCCAGGGTTGAAAGGTTTTTTTCACCCAAAAATGAACATTGAGCTCATGTACTTACCCTTGTGTCCTTCCAAACCTGTATGACTGACTTTCTTATGTGACAAAATAATTATTTTGAAGAATGTTTATACCCAAACAGGTTTGGCTCCCATTGGCTTCTATTGTATGGGAAAACATACTCAAAGTCAATGAGAACTGAAACTCTATGGTTCTAAACATTCTTCAAAATAAGGTATTTTGTGTTCACAGAAAAAAGATATGCATACTGATTTGAAACAAGATGAGGAAAATGAGTAAATGATGACAAATTTCATCTTGGGGGGAATATTCCTTTAAAATGACACTTTCATAGCAATTCTAAATGTTAAATGCTCAGCCTGTTTTTATATACATGCATGTACACCTACATGTACACGTGTAGAAAAGCTTCAGATGACTCACTGCATGTTGGTGTTGCCTTTTAAATCACCACTGTACTTTACAATGTACATGCTGTACTGGCCGTTGATTCATAGCTGCCACATTGAGAGGTTACAAAGCCATTTCATGCCAGGCTGTTGGAAATAAAATGGGTCAGAAGAAGCTTCATTCTCAATTCTTTTAGGACCTCCAAAACGTCCACTAGGGTTGAATAAACTATACCTTTTCTCTTAAAAATAAAGGTTCTTTATTGGCATTTATGGTTCCATGAAGAGGCTTTAAATTCCATGGCAACTTACCAATGCATAAAAGATTCTTTATAGTGTAAAAGGGTTCTTATGATTATTAAATGTTCTTCATAATAAGGAGAAGCATGGATATTTTAAGAAAAGGTTTTTTGGGCAAATGGTTCTTCTGTGGCACCACCACAGAAACACCCTTATAGAAACTTTATTTTTTAAGAGTGTTGAATTGGACAAAAATGTCATAAATGTAATATGTAAAAAAACAAACAAACAAAAAAAACACCTTTATATTTACATCACATTGTTTTATGCACACTCAGTGTTTAGTTTCTTCTCTTTCAGTGTCACTGGCAAAGAATGGCAGTGGGCGGAGAGCAGGGCGTGGCTTGGGAGCAGGTGGGTGTGGCTGCAGACTCAAGTATCGGAGCTTGAGTATCGGATCCGTGCACTGACAGAGCTTTACACACATCTTCGACAGGGAAAGGTATTCTGGGTGTCCATGTGTGTATTTTTTGGGTTATTATGGGTGGATGGATTCATCTGTATTTTTTATGTTTCATCCAGGTGCGGTCCACTTACTCTGTTCCCAACACACCCCTCAGAGCATCAAACCCCTCCCCCGCGTCACACAACTGCAAGTCAGTGGATGATTTAACTTGCATGCAAACACAAACTGGTCAATTTTTGAATCTGACATTTAATGTACTATTGCACTACCCCCTAGGTTGTCCTCAGCTGGTGATCCTAACAGGAAGTGGCAGACAGAAGACACCACCGCTCCGCAAACAGTGCCCAGTCCACCTTCTTCTGCCGCACGGGTTCGACCGCTACTCCGGCAACGACGTCACAGACTTGTTCGCCTGGAAGACTGCACAGCGCTGGGGTCAAAGGTGAAGATGGTCTCAGAGTTGACCTTGCTGCTGCTTTTCTGTTATGCAGTGTAACTTTTATTATTATTGGCTGCTCTTCAATTTGAATTATGCCTTGAAGGGAGGATAAAAACAGGAATCACAATGATGAGTTCTTGAATTTGTGTGTCCCTCTCAGGCGGTTTCGTTACAGTGCTGGTGTGAGCCGCCGGCTGTGTGTGTGTTATGTGGTGGTGCTCCTCCTCGCTCCCCCTCAGATAAAGAGAAAGGTCTGTGGATGCGTCAGACTTGGCTCGATATGTCCGTTCACCCTGTCCTCTCAATGCCATCAGGTGAGATCTGTATATTCTCTCTGTATAATCTCAAAATTATTTGTTTTCTTTGAAAGCACAGAATTGAGTATATTTAGTACAAAGTACAAACTGTGCAAGGCTGTTTAAATCTTCATTTCATACTAATGTCCTTGAAAGTAACCTTGAAAGTTATGCCCCTGTG
>SCHK01262311.1:11052-21137 GCA_004124795.1 Poropuntius huangchuchieni
ACAAGGCTGTTTAAATCTTCATTTCAGGCTAATGTCCTTGAAAGTAACCTTGAAAGTTATGCCCCTGTGTGGCTTTCACATTACAGTGGCATTGAAATTATTTTTTATTTATATATTGAATATAATGCATTTAAGTGTGTTTATTTATTCAAAAATGCATTTATTTGTATTATGAATATATAATATAAAAACAATGCAAAATATTATACATAAGTAACTATAATGTGTATATATATATATATATATATATATATATATATATTACTTTAATATAATTATATAAATAGATTGTATATTAACTATATTATATGTAAGTGTGGCTTTGTAAGTGTCTGTAAGTGTCCTTATACTTTTCCACTGTGGATGAAATGAGTGTGGGAAATACTCATTAGAGTCACATTTACCTTTTACCTTAATGCTTTGAATTTTTTCCATTGCAGATTCACCCCTTGCACTGCATTGTGGGATACGCCCGCTGGCCGGGCACCATTCTCATAATTCACTACAGTGGACAGACATGTCATCGGCGTCCTCTTGGCCAGGGAGGCGGGGCCAGGGACGAGTTGGGAGAGTGAGGAGGAGACTAGTTTGTCCCCGTCCGCCCAATGCACTGCCTCCTTTATTTAACACACTTGGTGGGTGAAATATATTTTGTGACTTATATTAACACACACATAAACAGTGTATATACTGTAGTACGCAACCATTCAAATGTTTGGGGTCAGTAAGGTATTTTTTAATTGCTTTAAAGTTAATACTTTCATTTAGAGTAAAGACATTTTCAAAAAGATCATTTAAAAATAAAAAAAGATAAAATTGCTTTTGTAGGTGGTTCTGGGTGCAGAAGCCAGAGAGGTGTGATTATTCCCAACTATCTTCATCCACGAGCTCCAGATTTGCCCATTCTGCCGGCAACACCCCCAACAACAGACACACCCACTCAGGTACATCTGTGTTATGTTTTGTTGTTTTTTTTAAAGCAAAATGCCAGCAGCTCACAATTCTATGTGTTGTGGATGCCTCATAAATCTCTCTCTTGTTCCTCAGCCTTTGAGAAGGAGAAGAGCAGAAAGCTCATTTGACATTGACAACCTGGTGATGCCTTTGGGCCTGGCTGGACTAGGAGCACGAGTACAAAGACTACAATACAAGGAAATTATCACACCAAGGTACGAATAATGCAGCCCGACCTCCAAAACCACTACACTGAAAATGCACTCACTCAAAAATATTACAACAAGAGTGAGTGATTACACAATGAACATTTAGCTTTGATGAGTCGGACTTCCTGTGGTCCTTCTGTCAGATAGCCATTGTGCGGAGTGGCTTTGGTTTCAAGTAATTTCCTATTAATTATTCAAACACAGTGCCAAGTATCCACTGTTTCCTTGTGTCCCATCGTTTATAAAGTAGAACAGTCTGGCAACATTAGCATACAGTGTATTTACATTATATTATAAGGAAGCTTAAAAAGCAACAACAGTGTACTAGCATACTGCTATGGGTTTCCTGTGGCTTGAGAGCAGGATCACTGATGGCTTTAATATATACACAACCGCTGAGAGCAAATGATTAAATGAACTCTTATTGTACACTACATTTATTTAAAATTCAGTAATACATTTTAAAAACATTTTTTGTTGACGTGTGTGAGAATGAGAAAGTGTCACGTCTGTTAATTGGCCAAGCCAGCAGTTTTTTTAGCTGATGCTGATAGTCTTAAACTGT
Organism: Poropuntius huangchuchieni; assembly: GCA_004124795.1. NCBI lineage: Eukaryota > Metazoa > Chordata > Actinopteri > Cypriniformes > Cyprinidae > Poropuntius > Poropuntius huangchuchieni. The sequence goes on from SCHK01262311.1 coordinate 12,781, forward strand.
TGGCTGATATATTAGCACTATTGTTGATGAAAAATGTGTAATTTTGTGTCCTATGTCATGTGTTTAGTTGGAGGGAGCTGGACTCTCTCTCAGGGGTCTCTAAAAACCAGGAAGGGGCACATGCCCTGTCGTTCAATTACAATAACACACAGCACCAGCCCAATGGGGAAGGACTGGACATTGAGGAGGAAGAGGTGTGTATACCTTTAACAAGGTTTCTTTTCTTATTAAGACACCTGGTATTTTGTCTATTGATTTTCTCGACTATTCAATGTATAGGTGGAGGAGCTCTCTGACGCTGTGTTTCTGAGCCGCCATGCAGTGTGTGAGAGCAGAGAGAGGAGTCGGTGGGGGAGCTGGGCTCGCAGACGTCGCCGGGGCAGGTGAGAGAAATTTGTGTGTGAAGTAGAGGCATGTGTGATGGAGAATATTTGAACAGGTGTCAGAATTGTTAAATGGGTGTTAGATTAATGTTTTTCAATAACAGGGATCTATTTGTAATTAAATATTTCCCAATGCTGTATATTTGTAACATATGTGTTAGAGCTGGCTTGGCTTTTAGGGCACATTCTCCAACAAATTAAGTAACAGGGCTTATGAGGATGATACAAATTCAGAAAATAAATTGACATAAAAGAAAACAACAACAAAAAAAACAAAATATAATAATAACATTTACATAAATTAATATTTAAACAAAATGAATACTTTTTATTCAACAAGGATGCATTCAGTTAATCAATTGACAGTAAATACAAAATATTTTTATTTTAAATAAATGCTTTTCTTTTGAACTTTCTATTCATCAAAGAAGCCTTAGTATGGAGTCTGCTGAAATTCAGCTTTGACATCACATGAATAAATTATATTTTAAAATATATCAAAACAGAAAATGATTGTTTTAAAAATAACCAATTCACAATATTACTGTTTTACTGTATTTTTGATCAAATACATGCAGCCTTGGTGTGCTCTTTTTCAGGAACCATAAAAAAATCTTACAGACCCCAAATTCTGCATTAGAAGTTAGCAGTAGATTGCATTAATGGTTAATATAATGTCACATCACGACTTTTACATAACATAATATGTATTTGTGTAGTTGACAAATAACTTGTACGTGTACTTTTTTCAACATCAAGAATGTAGGTTAAAATTTACATATGTATAAAGCATAGCTTGGTACTGAAGCTTATACATACGCACCTATTTCATGTACTCTCTCAATTAATACGTGGCCATAAAACAGTGGGTAGTTTTAAAATAGTTTTAGATGAAGTATAGCATGTCAAACTGCAGGACACTGCGGTCACTGCTTGAAATTTCATTCTCTGCTTGACTTCCTCTCTCAGATCTTCTTCCTCCTTCCATGGGGATGGGAAGAGCTCCAGGGGATTGGAGCAGACACCTGGCTCTCCAGATTCCAGGCAAAGTAATTTTGCAGAAGGAGACGTCTCGCCACGCAGCCCCTTCTGTACTGGAGCGGAGGATCCCTTCAGCCAGGCTGAGGATGAACAGCAGGTGTGTGTGTGAGAGGAAGAGGACTTAACGTTCTGTTTAACTTCATTATTGCTGTCACCATGGCAATTATTTAGTTGGAAGAACATCCTGTAGTTCAAAAAAAAAGTCTGCCGTTTTCTATTTCTCCATGAATCATTAAATCCTTGAGTCTTCTTTTGGGGGCTGTTTGTGAATCTTGAAAGATATATATGCTTAATATTCTTTACATTGTGAGAGAATATGAACGCATATAATAAACCCCAGTGTTCTGGAGTTTAATAACCTCAGTGAATCATCATCATCATCTTCTGCATTTGCAGGCTGTGCTGCCATGGGTATGTCGGTCGTTCCCCTTGCAAGAGTCAGAACTTCAGTGGCTAGAGGAGGAGGAAGAGGCGGAGCCAGACGAGGACCCGTGCACCGCCAGCGGCCGCAGCCAAAGCACGGACTCGGGCATCTCTGTGGGCAGCCTGGAGCTCTCCCCAAGGACCCCTCAACCCCCTCAGCAGCACTCAGGCACAGAGCGAGCCACCCCTCACACACTGTCCTGCAAACCAGCCACCCCGACGACAGTCTCTACAGCTCAGGATTCTCCCAAACTTCCTCTTTCCTTATACTCGTCCCCTCCGTTATCATAGCGCATCATTTGTCCAGCCGTTTTTCTGCTCTAATACGAAAACAGAACCACATGTCCCAATGCCATTGACCCTGTCAACCTATTTATCTAAACACGAGCACCTTGTGTCCTCGTACCCTAAACCCTCTGGAGCCTTACATAAACCACAGAGCCTATTATTTATAATCTTCCCTCAAACCCTCACTCATTCGCCCAATAACAAGTGCATCTCCACCAACAGCCCAGTTTCCCCAGTGAGCGTCTCTGGTCCTTCCTTATACATCCTTTCAACTCTTCTTCACCAGCCTGCCCCCGATACAGCTGCCGTTCAATCTGACGCTACTATAATGAACAGATGGTGTCTGTTTTTCCATTGTTTATTCATTTTTTGGACCTGTCTAAAGCTTTTTCTCCAGCTTTGTCAGTCAGTCAGTCATTTTGCGTTTTAGTTAAATCATTGTGTTTAAAGCTCTATGCTGTTTTCACAGATCAAGATGTTATGCCAACAAAGGGCGAGCCCAAACTGAAAGCTCTTGGTTATTGATCTCCATATAAAGGCACTACGTATTACCCTCATTTTCTGTGACTTAGTTACCTTATTCATGTGTTGTATTGTATGTATTCCGCAGAGATGTATGTGTACTGCCGAAGAACCATAGCATTTAAAGTCTGTTACATGCTCTCTGAATGCTACCAGTGTCTTTCCTCCTTTCTTTTGAGCTCAACACAAGAAGTATTTTTTATTTCCATATGACATTCTGTGTGTGTGTGTGTGTGTGTGATATGTTAAAGCAAGAGTGGTAGTTCTTGTGTTGATCAGAGAGTATGTACATGTGTGTGATTTAGACAGGTCTGTTGTACTGCTGCATTAGGGGGTAGCGTTGGTGAATAAAAAAAACATCATTTTGTAGGAACACAACAAAACACGAGAAGATAAAAGTAAATGGAAGTTTTATTTGAAGCGCACATGATGCTCTCAATGCAAAGACGTAATAAAAGGAATAAACACATAAATGAGAACTACTTTTGCTTGATGCTTATTTACTTTACTCATTTATTATTTATGCTGCTGTATGGAAGCACATTTCAGCCACATAATTTAAAAATGATTATGAGATAAGTCGATGTAATTTATCATTTTTTCATATTCATATTTAAATTTTAGCTACTACTTATGTCAGTTTTTACTTTTATCTCAATTATGATATAGTAGCCTATTCATAATTATGATCGATCAAAAAGCATGTTTTTTTTTCTTACCTGTCCAAAATGGGCTTTCATATTCCTGCCTACTCTGTCCTAAAGGGATAGTATTATTTCATCAAAAAAATACATTATTATTATTATTTTTACTTACCCTCATGGAGTGCCAACCCATTGGCGTCTTCATACATTGTTGATTTTAAACTGCCAGATACAAAAGTAACATTAAAGTATACTATTGTTCATAAAAGTAGTGGACAAAACACTTGAAAAGGACCTTGACAGCGATTGTTTTACTTGTCAGATTATTTTTACTGTCTTTTTAATCCTACTACATTCCTGTATAAGCTTTATAAACTGGTTTGTTATCCTTCCATACGTTGTAAGGATTAAATAATTACAAATAAAAGCTCTTTACAATGTTTAATTGAGCCACAGCATAGCGGGACAACAGCGCCCTCTTTCCGGCGGTCATTGAGAATATCCATTACGGTAGATGGCGCTAATGCGCTAAAACAGTCTGTCACGCCCAAATGAAGAGGAAGTAGATATATCGCATGTAACAACATACTGGTGAGTAAAACAAGTAAGAGATGTTTGTCAAAATTAACTACTAAAAAAAATAAAAATAATAATAATAAAAAACTCATGTGCTAATTATATATTACACTGGTGCTTGTTTTATAAAATAACAGCACTGTTATTGTTTTATGTAACGTTATAATTTGTGTAGACAGACACCGCCTTATGCAGTCACTCCGCAACATATAGACAGATAAATATCTGAATGTCTCTGATCACATCAAGAATATCCATTAAAAATAAATACAACACTGCCGTGAACCTCTCCAAACGTGCTGAATACTCTCCAAGCGTATTATTTTACGAGGTTAAGCATGTTACAAAAACATGGTAATTGTAAAGCGTTAACCTATCAAAAGTTACTTACAGTGTATTAGAGACATAAAATTACTTGATAATGGGCTGAAACTTAAAATGTCTGAAGTACATAATAAGCACAATAAATAGTTTTGCAATGTAACGTTAAGTGCACATTTATTGACATCCAGGTAGTTCTTAAGTAGATATCCACTGTATTTTTTATGAAATTATGACTTAATTTATCAGTCGTCCTTCGTCCTTAATTTATTAAAATGGCATTTTTCTTTCATTATACAGTCATGTGAAAAAGAAAGGATACCATTGAATTCCATGGTTTTCTGTATCAGGACGTAATTTAAAAAAATAATCTGGTCCTTGGCGGGTCTTAACATTTGGAAAAGAAAACTTAAGATGAACAACAACGCTTGACATATCACACTGCGCCATTATTTATTTAGTTAAAATAAAGCCAAGATAGAAAAACCATGGGTGACATCTAAGGACACCAATGTTTCAGTTGCTTGTAGATCCACTTTTAACAGCAATAACTTGAAGTAATCATTTTCTGTATCACTTTATCAGTCTCTCACATTGTTTTGGAAGAGTTTTGGCCCACTCTTCTTTACAATGTTGCTCCAGTTTATTGAGGTCTGTGGGCATTGTTTATGCACAGCTCTTGCCACAGCATTTGAGTCTGGATGAGGTCTGGACTTTGACTGGGCTATTGCAACACCTTGAACGTTTTCTTTTTCTGCTGTTCTGTTGTAGATTTGCTGGTGTGCATTGTCCTGTTGCATGACCCCATTTTGCCAATACATTTATATACAGAGTTCATAGTCGACCCAATGACTGTGAGGTGCCCAGGTCCTTTGGCTACAAAACAAGCCCAAAATCATCACCCCTCCACCAGCATATGTGACTTTTGATATGAGGTGTTTATGCTGATATGTTCTTTGGGCTTTCATCAAAAGTAGCGCTGTGCATCACAGCCAAACACTGGTCTCATCTGTTCAAAGGACAGTGTTCTAGAAATCTTATGGTTTGTTCAGATGCAAGACCAGCAAACTGCCAAAACTTTTCTCGCTGATGATCAGTTAATCAAAGGTATTTAATTAGCAGTGCCAGACTGTTACTTACCCTCTTAATTCCTATGCTAACAGGATAGCTTGTCACCCGTGGCTTTTCCATTTTGGCCTAGTTTTAAGACCTGCCAAAGACCAGATTATTTTTTTTTATGTCCTGATACAGAAAACCATGTAGTTCAATAGGGTGTGCTTTCTCTTTCATATGACTGTATATATTTTAAAATAGACCAAATTCAGGTAAATATGTCAGCATTCTGCAATATTAGGGATTGTAGGCCAAAGGACACATTACCAGACAGTAGCTGAAGTAGGTCACATGTAATCAAGTGATTAAATAGTAATGTTCATGCTGACTATGCCAAAATGTCTTTATTCCAGTCTCTACCAGATCCTGTCAGAAGGTATTTGTTTTTTCTGGTATCCAAAACCAGCTTGCAGAGTTTTGTCTGATACTCAAAACCGGTTACTAAAAGCGTATTGTGTCTCGTACTTAAAAGTCTTCTGTGAGCCTGAGATGTAAAAGCAGGAAGCAGAAAATGAAGAAATGATAATAAAAATTGAGCAGGGTTTATTAAATCTTGGTTGCATATGTTTCAGTGCTCAGACTTTGTCTGAACTTCATCTGACCAGCACAAAGTTTTATTATACCAGAACAAAATCAGTGGAAAATTACTGCTTCACAACATGATCATGTGGCATTTAAAACCTTGAAATGGAAACATTGACTCATCTCTAACTGGTGAAGACAAATGTCCCTTCAAACCGCATAATCATCCGACTAAACAACAATAAAAACACTAAAAGAGCAAGGAAAATAATCTTTAGAATCTTTAGATCCTTCAGTATGGGGGGGATAACATTTGCTGTTTTCCTTGCAGCATTTCTGTGGCATCATGGGGGTTCACGGACTTACAAGTTTTGTAGAAGGAAATCGTCAGTTCTTCACAGATATGAGACTGCGAGACTGCCGCCTTGTGATTGATGGGTGCAGCTTGTATTTTCGATTATATTTCAACTCTGGGTTGGATCAAGCACGGGGTGGAGACTACGAGATGTTTGTGGTGTTGGTTCGACAGTTTTTTGCAGCACTTTCAGATTGTGCCGTGCAGCCGTTTGTTGTATTAGATGGCGGAATGGACCAGACGGACAAGAAGTTCAAGACACTACAGGAAAGAGTCCAAAACAAAATCCGAGAGGCTCACGCTCTTTCCAGAGGATCTCATGGTTCTGTTCTCCCTCTGCTTGCACGTGAAGTCTTCATACAGGTCCTTTCAGAGCTTGGTGTACCTTTGGTTCAATGTATTTCCGAAGCTGATTTTGAAATAGCCTCGCTTGCCAAACACTGGGGATGTCCAGTTCTGACCAATGACAGTGACTTCTACATCTTCGACCTTAAAGGTGGCTACCTACCTTTTTCATTCTTCCAGTGGAATAACGTCAGCGGGAAGGCCACGGAACGCTACATCCCTGCGCGCAGTTTCACCGTGAACCGCTTCTGCTCAAATTTCAACCACCTGAATAAGCAGCTCCTTCCTCTATTTGCTGTTGTCATCGGGAACGACTACACACCTGCTAAAATAACCGAGATTTTCTTTAGCCGCGTGGAGCTCGAAAGAGTACCATCCGGTCGGAAGTATGGACGTAGTTCCAGTCCTCGAATTGAGGGCTTTTTGCTCTGGCTGTCTCAGTTTACCAGCCTAGTAAATGCTCTGGAGGAAGTCCTGGGGATTTTGGGTGAACAACGGAAAGGAAACGTACGTACGCAGCTCTCCGCAGGAATACAGGACTACCAGCTTCCTCAGAGGAGCAGTTTGGCTCAATACTTCTCAAGTCCCCAACCTGCGCTCCCAGATGCCCAGGGGCTCCCAGCAGCACTGGTTTCTCAACCCGAATGGCTTTTAAGGATGGCCGCATCAGGTAAGCTGTCGTCCTTTGTCTTGGATGTGCTTGTACACCAGAAGGTTCTGTTAGTTGCGCAGGTGGAGAATAGTAACCTGCCTAGCAGTCATACAACCTCACTGAGTATCCGAAAGACTATCTACAGCCTTCTGCTTGAAAAGGCAAGACAGGATAGTCAGACGCCACAGGGAGTCAACCAGAGAGGAAGAGGAAGAGGAAGACAATCTCAGGGTAAAGGAGGACAACAGTGTGACATCCCATGTGTTGATGAGTATGACAGACAAGAACTGAATCTAAAGAAAAACACAGTGGAGGCTCGCCGACCCAGCTGTGTGCCACAGCTTGATCTCGCATCAATTGACAAGGTGAGAAATTATTTCTGCATGTAAATATTGTCTGCATAAATATTCCTCCAATAACTTCTTGTTTTTTTATTTAAGGCGCCTACACAAGTGAGGCTGCAAGTGTTGTTGGGAACACTTGGTGTGATGGACCACATTTTACAACCATTACCCCCTCACCTTTGCCTTCCAGTGTGTGTGACGTATTTCTGGATGAATAACTGTAAACCAAAGCCCAGTCAGCCTCTACTGCAGGCCATATTGTTGGTACTGGTGTACGGAGAACTCAGCTGGAGAATGGCCCATCCTAATGGTATCTCTGACCCCTTTTTTACTCAACATTGGTCGCTGGTGTTTGGTTTGAGAGACAGAAGTTTTTCTGTCTCAAACCAAATACCTGCAACAGATATTGAGAAATTAACAAAGTGTAGATAATCTTTTATGAACTGAATGAACTTTAATTGCTTATCAAGTTAACGTCCTCAGTTTTCAGAGCTATAATCACCTTCAGCCATTATACTGTTTTGTTCTCTCTATCATACAGACCCACTATTTGGCAGCAAAGCTTCTGCTTCTGTATGTCAGCGATTATCTCGTCTGAGGGTCAATCCAGGACAAAGGAGAGGCCTAGATCTGGGTGTGGCGCATTTGCTCAGCCAATGGCAGTCATGTATGTGGGCGGCGATGTTCCTGAACCAGTTACTGTGTTTCCCGTTACCTGAACCTCAGTGTGCCTGGTAGGGTATTTCATAGTTCTCATCTTTGCTGTTTTGAACAAATGATAACCTTCTTCATTTATCACAGTATATGGGGGAAAATACAGTAATAATA
>SCHK01262471.1:9169-19907 GCA_004124795.1 Poropuntius huangchuchieni
GACGCAATTTTAAAGTCCCCGATAACCTTACGAAGCAAATAGACATTTATATCTCTTAAAAACTAGTAAATAGTGATAAAACACACGGGCTCATAAAAACACAAATAATCATTTCTAGCAACTTGGCTATTTTTTCCCCAAAATCTAAATATATAAACTGAGTTGAAATATGCTGTTATGCATTAGATTTTTGTTATTTCCCAATGGCGCAGCTCACAAATAAACAAACGGGTGGGCCCAACACGCCTGTGGACCCCTAATAATAACAATAATTTTCGTCAACTGTAACAAAACCTGTTTTTATATACAATTTAAGCGATTAACGCCTCGCCATGACCTTGGCCTGACGCTCCCACACCCGCTTTTTATCCGGACAAAAGCAGATGCAGATACCCGACATTCCGTATCATTTTCACTCCCCAGACTCACCAAATTAGACGCCGAGAGTCCTGAACCCAGACAAAAATATCGTGCATCCAGTTGGCCTTGATATATGTTAATTTCTCTAGTCAAATACGTGTGCAAGTCGTTGAGGGATACCAAAATTTACATCCCGACCCGTATGTTTTTCACAGGATGCGAGTCGCTGTGTGCAAATATTAGCTGGTGGGCTATAGCAGCCAGATCGAGTGTGAGGGGAGAAAAAACGATAATTTTCGAAGCGCCAAATGCGTTGGACCGTATATTCGCGCTCATTTTTTGTCTACCCCGTGTGAGGGTTTGAATGCGCGAAAAAAATCCAGGTCTCGTACGCGATCGCATCGATTATTTTAATGTGTCGGTCTGACAGCGACAATCCTCCTCCCCCCCCCCCTGCAGCTAACGCGCTAGCCTCCCCTCACGATACTAGCGCGGAAAACGACAGCAAAACAAAACAGTCTAGCAAACAAAATAAGCCATTTTGGTGTCGTAAAACATTCGAGCGGATAAATAATACCCAAATATATTTGTCTGAATCGATACACGCCCGGCATATAGTGTGAAATGGTTTCTGCTTAGCAGTAAGGTCAGTGCTAGTCGGCTAGCTGCCTAGCGACACAAAGATCCGGAGGCTCGCGAGCTCTGATTCAATGAATGTGGCCATTGTGTGCAATTAAACAAACACCTTCAAGCTGCAACCACTTACCCGACTTACAGACGTGCACAATGATCAGAGATGGGGGTTTATGGTCTTTTTGATTGCGCAGAGGATAAATGGCATGTTCAGTCGCTCGCCATAATTTTTTTTTAACTCTTTTTTTTCTTCAGCGGGCGGCTCCACCGTCTTTTTCTCGGTGTATTCAGCACACTTCCTGCTGCGGGCTGAATGGGGATGGAGAGCTGCGGACGTGCTTCACCGCGTCACTCTGCGCTCATTCTCCGTGTGTTTGCGTTGGAAGTAAACATTGTCCGTTGCACCGTGGACATAATTTTTCACTAAAATCACAAAGCAGATGTTTGCGTTAAGCGTTTCCAGTATTTGGGCAGACAATAGACAGTGTCTGCAACTTTTTGTCCATTCGCTGGAAATGCCACCAACCAAAAAGTACCATGGTACTACCATGTTTTTTCTATTGTATTACGTTGGAATACCATAGGGCTAAATGTATTTCAGTAATTAATAGGTTTAGGCTTCCATTCTAGTATTTTTTTCCATATGGAAGTCAATGGGTACCGTCAACTGTTTGGTTACTGACATTCTTCAAAATGAAGAAGAAGGAGAAAGGAACCCAAAAACATTTTTGGGTGAACTATCCCTTTAATTACATAATTGCTTGTTCTCATTTAGGGGTTTTGTATGTTGGTTTTAAACACATAATTGAAACCACCTCTGTGAATTTTGTCCTAAACGTTATTTTGGCTATAGCTGCTGTTTTGCAAAAAAACCACACTGGCTTACATTCAATAATAAACCTATAAAAATGTTCACTATAGCATTAGGTGTGACAATAAGAGTCAAAGTTTGGACACACCAATTTATTCAATAATCTTATTTTACTTTTCAACAATAAAGTCTTTAAAACTATACAAATAACACAAATGGAAGTTATGGGAATGGGAATTATTTACTTAAAATGTTTTGCAAATATTTGTGCAGTTCTGTTTACTCTGGCCACTCATGAATCAGCTTCATTAGATGCATTTTAGGATTTATTTAAAACAATATTGAAGGAGTTTCCATGTATGCTGGGCACTTGTTGATGTTTTCCTTCACTTTCAGCTCATTAAAACAATTGAAAAAAAAATCTGTTTTGTAACGAAAGTAATATAAAGGCAAAATTTACATAAAAAGCACAAGCATAAGCAGGGGCACCTTAGATCAAAAGATTCTCATATATCAACTGGCATCGGATACCATCAGTGTCATAGTGTACCACTGAATTAAAATAAATAAATAAATACACACTGGCATTTATCATAACAAATGTGCATATCTGCTGCTTGTTTAGTTTTACAGCAGACCAAATTTACAATCATTACATAACCAGAAACCATTACATGGCACATAATCAAAGTTCTGCAGTTGCGTGTATCCCACAGCCTTTTCTGGATATAATTAATTATGAGCTCCATCTGTGGCAAGTCGTAATATTTTCATAAGATTAGACCCATTCCAATTTAGGAAAACAAACATTTTAGCATTTGTGAGTAACACTATTATAACAATACCTTAAATATGAACCAGAATAAACCAAATGTTCAGTAAAAATACTAATTTCCTGTTTCCTGCCAAAAATTACTGGCCATTATCGGGGTTGTACAAAAATTGTTTTAAAAGTAAAAAAAATTATTACAATTGAAATTTTTATAACATTTTAGTACAAAACTAACCATTAACTACCAATTTTAGGGGGAAAATCCTATCTGCATCAAAATGACTGGAACTCAACATAAGTGCTATAAGTGCTGACATGTCTTGGTTTTAAATAAAGGTGCATTTGCAAAAGTGATTTTCTGTTTGTTTGCCTGTGTTGTACGTGGACTAGAGGCAGTACTTTTATTTATGGCTGCAGTTGAAATTCAGTCCACACTGAAATGGTTTTGAGTTGAAGACATGCAGATAAGAGGGATCCTGCACCATTCACAATACACAGACTGAATTGTGTAGTGATTTTTATCAGTATAATGTATGATCAGCTGCCCTCTTCTGTCTTTTATTTCTGGAGGGTAATGGCTTTACTTGTTGCTACTTGCTTGATAATGACTGGTCCATGTTGTGCCTAGTATTTTTGCTAGTTGAAGCAATTTTTATCAGCTTTCCATTATTCATTTTGATCTCTGAAGGTAACGCTAAAATATGTTAAAATCTTGAAACTTTCAAACAATGTCAGTATTATTTATGTGTACCTTATACCTGCAGTGTTATATCAATTTATATTGTGAGTCCTACATATAATAATTTCATATTTGCAGAAATATATACAAATTTATAAGAATAAACACATTTTGAGTAATGAAAAGGGATAGTTCACCCAAAAATGAATTTTCTGACATCATCTTGAGTTGAGCCAAACCTGTATGAGTTTCTTTCTTCTGTTGAACAAAAGAAGATATTTTGAAGAATGTTGGTAACCAAACAGTTGACAACAGCCATTGACTTTCCCTAGTATGGAAAAAATACTATGGAAGTCAATGCCTACCACCAACAGTTTGGTTACCATCATTTTTCTAAATATCTTCTGTATGCTGTGTATGAAGTTTTTGTGAAGTTATGCACATACATAGTACATGTTCAGTCTATAGATATGTGCACAAGTGTGTAGTATTTCTTTACAAAGTGACATTGCAACTACTGGCCTGGCATGCATAATATAGCGCTTAGCCATGTTCGCTAAGCCGGGTGAATGGCGATCGTTTTGACAGCGTTGTCATCTGTATGTTAAACTTTTCAAAAATCCTGAAAAGTGACTCGAAAACATTTAAATCGCCCCCTGAGGGATGGTTGCAGTCATAAACCCCACCCTCTCCATCTAAACAAATAGAACATGAGCCAAACTAAAAACAAAAAAATCTAATTACATTTCATTTTTTTTACAAAGATATTTTCCATCATTTTAGGTAGTTCTTCTTATGCTTATATATGTTAAGAGTTCCTTTTTCTGGAGTTTGCTTTTGATGCTAAAAACAGGGTGTAGCATCACGGTTATTAGTTTACGATTGGGCCTGCTGCTTGATATTGCAAACTTGTATGTCTTACCATATTATTTAATGTATTATTGTAATTATGAACACAATGGTTTAAAGTGCAAAGTTTTACAGTTTACTTTGTTGTTCTTTTCGTTATTTCCCGAGTATAGGATTTAAAACTGATATTTAATTCACATTTACCGTTGCTCTAAAATATGGCGTATCATCACCACAATTTTAATTATTATGATTAAAGTGATACAGAATGCATTACAAGTTATAATGTATATGTTTATATAAAACATTAAAAGGTAATATATAGCCTGACCGTCCTTCTGGGATCAAAATCATTCAAAAAAAATATTTTATTGTAACAAAGATTCGTCCACAGCCACAGAAAACACTCAATCCACTGTATCTACAGAAGTTTAGGGCAAAAAAAATGCTGTGCTGAACGCATATTAATGCCAAAGTGGACAAAATGACTGAATGAAAACAAATGCTGTCAGTTCCTCTGTTCTCCAGCAGAGGTCTCTCTGCCCATTACATCCATGCTATCAGTTTGTGAATACCAGTCCCTGGAGCAGGGAATTAAAATATATACTTTATTATCTGATCGATCACATAAGCTATAAATTACCCTCTGGTACATGGTATGTAATGCAATTGTATAGGTATAACAATATTAAATTACTTTAGTTTTTTGTCTGTGCATGTTTCCTGTATCATAAATTTCCTAGAGTGATGGTAACTATACAGATAAATTAAGCAGCAAAGGTAAATTCACAGCACATATTATTGAAAGGAAGTACTGCAGTGTTATTAAGTTGAAGATTGTTCTCTTAGTTCTCCACCTACTTCCTGTTCTCTGACTCATCTTTATTATTGATGCAGCCTACAATGGAACAGTCACAGGAGACCTTTTATGGGTGGTGTGACCTAGCGGTAAAAGATCCAGTAATTTAAAGGTTGGCAGCGTAAATCCCAGAGGGGGTGTTTCACGAAAATGGTTCATTATAATGTCAGGTTCGTCTACGTGAACTGTAATAAATGTACTGTAAATCAATAAGTGTACTGCATTACTAACCGGTGCTATTCTGAAGAGATAAAGCAACTCCCTGAGGTGCATTTGTGTTATTCACCAGCAATCCCTGACACAGTTTCCAGGAGCGTCATGAGGTCATACCTGTCGGCAAATTAGCACAGGAAGGTCACTAATTAAAGCTGGTAAATCTGAAGTGACCTCAATCAAGCTGCAGTTACAGTTATGAAGCCATTCAGTTTACATCATTTTACATCAGCATGCTAAATACACAGACATTTGTAGCATTTTCATACATTTTTACTCATTATGGTCAACCATAAAACGACGCAAAAAAAATGTATACTTAGATTTTTAAATACCTAATTTTAATCATAACATAAACATAACTATAAAACTACACAGAGGTGTATACGTTTATTTTTCACTTTGTATTTAGTTGTAAACATAATTCATATTTCTGACCCTGGAGCACAAAATAAGTCATAAGTAGCACGGGTATATTTGCAGCATTAGCCAACAATACATTGTGTGGGTCAAAATTATGCATTTTTATTTTATGCCAAAAATCATTAGGATAAAGATCATGTTCCATGAGGATATTTTTTACATTTCCTACCGTATATATCAAAACTTTTTTTGATTAGTAATATGCATTGCTGAGGACTTCATTTGGACAACTTTAAAGGCGATATTCTCAGCCAAATATTGTGCTATCCTAACAAACCATACATCAATGGAAAGCTTGTTTATTCAGCTCATATAAATTATGACTGGTTTTGTGATCTAGGCTCACATTTTAAAAATGGGTTTTTACACCAAAGATAAAAAAAATTGGGACAAGGTTTAATAACAAATAAATAAATAATAAAAATGTGGTAAAACATTTCCAAAGGATTTTTAATGTAACCTTCATATGAAAAATAAACCTACATTTAAGTAAAAATCCATCCCTCAGACATAAAATGGACATTTTCATGTCTTAAAAAGCTGCATAATTTCAGGTTTCTTTTACCGCCTGCACCAAACGTTGCAGGATGACTTATGTGCCATGGTTTAATGGCTGAAATATCAAACCCTGTGTGTGCAAAAGCAATAGCAATGCTTTCCTGTGCAAATCCTTGCAATGAAACTAGATTCTATTATACCCACACTGTTTTTTTCTTTGTCATATATATATGGTATGATTTAACATAGCCTCAAATGAACTCACATCAACTTGTTAGGAGGATTTTAGGGGAAAATGGCCCTGGTGCCATAGACTGGCAGTTACCTACAACACATTGAGAAGATAAACCCTTCTTGGCATGTTAACTTGTAAATTAGATCCATTAGCTCTTTAGAAAATTATCCAGGATAGGGTTTGATTGTCAATATCTGTTGTTGCAAACTGTAATTCAGTATATCACAGGTTTAAAAACTCGCTGAACTCATCAGTGCTATACTTCAAGGTTCATTTGGCACAGTTTCCATAACTAAAATTACATTTTATTCTCATTTCCTGCATGATATCGGTTAACTGGTGCTTCTGAATGCTACTGAACCAGGATTGAACTAAGAAAGGAAGAAGATATAATATAAAACCTACATGAGAAAAAGCCAAATGAGAAAATCTCTGCCTTATTATCATAACTTTCATCAGTTTCCTCACTTTCCTTCCTCCGTTGCTCTTTGTGTCACCCGTGACGTCTGCTCCACGGATTCACCTGCTCTAATTCCTTAAAGGGATTGCCGATTCCCCGGATATCCACTTAGGACCTGATTAGACGAGCTCAACTCATTAGCTCTGACAAACCAATTCAAACCCCTCAACCCCAAAGCCAAAGAACTGGCCCCCACCTATCAAGCATTCACCAAACCCAACAATGACCAATGACGCCTTTTAGAAACGACAGGTCAAGTGTTAACATCACTCAAATGTGATAAAACAAGTGTGAAATGCTTTAAATGCCCTTATTACTCCAAAATGGTTATAAGAACCAATGTTTAGAACTTCATGATAAGATGTTCTTCAGGAATCAACCATTTGTTTGTTCACGCCACACCCTGTCCATCACTTCCTCTGTCTTCTACTTTCTGTGCTCACTCTTGCCTTGTCTTTCAACCCCATAACCTGATTTTCCATTCCAATCGGTTTACCTGTTCCTCGCCCTCCCCTTTCTCCCTCTCTTTCTCTCTGCCTCACCCTTTCTGTGCCCATCTTTGGGCTTATCCTTTCATCCCTGATCTCCTTCATCCCCTCCAATCTTCATCTGTTCCTCTCTTGCAGACGGGGAAGAGAAAGAGAGAGTTTTTCCACAGGTGAGTTGCATCCAGTCTGTTGGGGGAACCTGTGGGAGGCACAGAGAGAGAGAGACGATTGAAGAGCTGTCTTGTGGACTAAGCAAAATAGAGACTGGTACAGAAAAAGAGACTTTGGAGTAATAGAGACGAGATTAAGCAGTTTTGGGTAGAAAGGTGAGTTTGTTGTTAGTTTGGTCAATGATTAGTTTGCATAAGAAAAATCATGCAGTGATGCAATGCACTGAAAACGGTGAACCAATGCAAATCTTGTGCATTACGATACGTTATCTCCTTAAAACGTCGTTTTTGAAAATTTAGTGTGCACTTTTTTTGATTTCCTGAAAATAGTTCCTGGAACAGGTTAATGTGAAACTTTAATCATGCTTAAAATGACATTGAGATGTTGATGTTGGTATTTCGACCATTAAAAAAATGCATCAAGCAATTTCAAGAGGAATTTTTTAGTAACATTTTTTAGCTGTTACAGTGATGCATTCCTAAACACTGAAAAACTTTGTGTAGAAACAATTCTTACTCAAATCGATAGTAAATTTTATTTTATTTCAGCCAGTAAACAAGGCAAGAATTAACATGAATGTAAAAAAATGTAAAATATGAACAAAAACTATAATAGTATCTAAATGCCACTGACATAACACTGGTAGAAAGACCGAAATAATCTCCAATAATCTCCAAACTTTGAGAAAAAAAAAAATTACAGTGTTGTTTACTGTTTCTGATCAGATCATAATATTGCAACTTGCAAAGTTTGCACATTTTGCTCTTTGCAGGATTAACCTAACAGTAAAGCTACTCTTAAGCAAGTAATCAAACAGATTTTAGAAGTTTTGAGATTCATCAGATCTCATTTTATTTGTACTGCTTACAATTCATCACATGCATATGGAAGATCACAGCTGGCATCCCCAAGACATACATCTTTTCTTCCCCTTTTTCCTTGTGTTTTGTCTTTGATCTCCTCACCCCAGGTCCCACCTGATCCCATAGTAAAGAGCAGTCGGTAATCGGATGACAGGAGATTTGATAAGCCACCCCCGACAGCTCCTGCATGGGCTTAGACCTTTCTTCTTGCCCTCATTGACATCAATAAAACAACAGCTGAACACACAGAGTAATCTTCTAACTATTATAACATAGAATTTGACCATCAGCAGCACAATGCAAGACCCATTTTTGCAGATCTCAGTTTCTAGCAGTAGGCTCTACTTAACCCTCAGTTAAGTTCATATAGGATCTCTGTCACACGACAAGGCTGATATTTCCTTGTCATCTCCTCTGGCCTCCCAATCATATGGCAGTAGACTAGCAACAACTATTTTTATAGAAAGTTGCGAAACATTTAAAATCTATTACTGTAAGCAGATAGGGGGAAGTAGTTTGGTGCTGTCTTTGAAATCCATGTTAGGATTTGAAATGTAGAATTTGAATTTTGTATTATCAGATTCACAGTATCATTAGCATTTGCTAGCTGGAATTACTGAACTTGTGTTGAACTCATAAATGACAGACAATGACGTTGGTGACAGTTGATTTTTTCCGTGCAATTCTGGGTTCAGTGTAACTGTCTACTTAGCAGGTATGAAGAACTTGCTTTTTGAAATATTACATGCGAAGATTAGGTGTATCTGTTGTCCGATAAGAGGTTTTGCATCAAATCAAAGTTTCAATATTTGTCAATACTAGGTCAAATCATAAGTCTTCAAAATTATTAAATCGCTTCCACATTTCTGGTGCTGTAATCAGGGTTGCCAGGTCTCTGAAACAAAACCACCTCAATTGCTACCCAAAAATATCCCAAAACTAGTCCAATTGTACTTTTTCAAATTTCTCCATCGAAATGTAGGGGTATTCCACATTTCTGGGGGGTCGGGGTCTGAAAAAAGAACAATGCAGCAACAGTGTAAAATTAGCACAATTCTGCAGGAAATCCGTGGACTTGGCAACACTGGCAGTAACAGTCACAACCAATCTTAGTTGTACTATTTATTCATTTACTTTTATNCCAACAGTGTAAAATTAGCACAATTCTGCAGGAAATCCATGGACTTGGCAACACTGGCAGTAACAGTAACAACCAATCTTAGTTGTACTATTTATTCATTTACTTTTATTTGATTACATATAAAACCATTTTCAAGCAGAATATTTTATTTTGATTTAATTTTTATTTTTAATTGGTTTAATTGGTTCTGATTGCTTTTAGCTTGTGTTGGTAAGAACCCCGATCAACAGCAGCCATGGGTGAAATGGAGCAGATGAAAAAGGAGGCCGAAACCCTGAAGACACAGATCGAGGTGAGACTGCTGTAAAATTCTTGATAAAAAACATAGTTATAAGATCTTTGCTACACTAAAATGCATATTAATCTCTAGCTGTTCAGGTCCATTAACCAGTTGTTCCCTTACTAGGCGGCTCGAAAAGCAGCAAATGACACAGACATGGCCTCTGCCGCTTCTGGGGTGGCTCCAGCTCCTCGGGTCCAACTCAAAACTAGGAGGACCCTCAAAGGCCATCTGGCCAAAATCTATGCCATGCACTGGAGTACAGACAACAAGTAAGAACACCAGTATGGGTCAAATCATCACTTGAAGTATTTGGCAACCAAAAGTAATTTAAAGAAATAAAAAATGATACAAAGGGAATTATAATGGTTTACCTGTTGCTGTCACGTGATCTGCTCAAGCAGGTTAAAAGCTCTCACATGGAAGTCAATTGCACCTTGTGGTCACCTTGAATTAGCTAATTCTTAGTTAGATCAATTATCAGGGTCAGTGGCCTGAAACAGACTTAAGCCTCGCCGTATTCTAATAAACTGCATTGACAGCAAAAACAAATAGCCCTAAAAGCATTTATGTATTTTTGGAATCCATTAGAAACTAAAAGCATTTATAAAAATACACTAGTTACATTTTTGTTACAGTCTAAAAAAATCGAAATAAACTGAACTAGCTTACACATGTTGTCGAAGCTGCTATCCCAACTTTTGCAAACCAAACATAATAAAACATGGAATAAATGCACTCACGGCAGTTGTGTCTAAAGTTGTACGTTAAATCAGTACGTTAAGGGGTGAAATAAGGGGTGAAATATTTACATCCTGTTGTCTTACTAGCCTTTCTTTCCTCTTTCTTTTATTGGTGTCTTTAGGCTAATGGTCAGTGCATCGCAGGATGGCAAACTTCTCATCTGGGATTCTCACTCTGGAAATAAGGTAAGTGTGACTGACTCAAATAACATGGGCATCGTATATGTAAGGGATAATGAACGGCTAGCCGTGCATTAAAG
>SCHK01262476.1:0-13662 GCA_004124795.1 Poropuntius huangchuchieni
GCAAAAATGTTTATGTACTATATGTGCTTTATTTTCTTTTTATTATTATTATGAGAAGTGAAAGAGTCCCAACTAAAAAAAAAATCTCAACTGAACAGCTACACAACAACCCACAATAGAATAAAATATCATTAAATGAGTTAAGGTTTTAAAAGTCATTACATACAGTTTATTTATTAAGACAAAACTATATTTGAATAGATAATAGAGGGGTTTGGGTACAAACTCAAGTAAGAAAATGTTACATCATTGTTGTATTCTGCCCAAGCGAATGACCAGTACTGCGAAAACATTCAACAGCTGAATACAGCTTTCTATTGACGTGAATGAGTCAGATTCTTGCTCAGCTCGAAGGAAATGTAATGCAAAATCTTCTGCATTTAAAAAAAGTGTGTGTGCTTGAGTGAGGAGAGGATAGGCTAGTGAAAGATTATGTCTCAGTGGGTCTTTTGAAACAGAATACATGGGATACGAGATCATTTCTGTGATGTGGACTGACAGGGAATTCCTGTATGTGATGGCGATGGAATCAGTGATGGAGTCATTACTGCACACACTGACCCGTGAAGGGTCTGCCAGCTCCTCCATCAGCCTGTGATTGCTTCCTGCTTCACTCGTGCACACAGACCCAACACTGGCCCATGCATTTATACCAGAGACAGAAATTAACCAGGGCTCAGGGCAAAAATACCACTGAAAATGACCAAAAAAAAACCCATCTAGATATTCTTTTCAAATGATCGGTTATTTGTAATATTTGAAATATGTCGTAATATTCTGTCCTGTCATCATGACCTGTAGCAGTTAGATGTAAAATCTGCATTTCATGTCATAAAAGAGTTTTCCTTTCAAAAAAATACTGTACTGGGAATACCATGGTACTAAATGAAACATTTAAAGTATTTATACTTTATGAAATAACATCCAAGCTAGCACAAGTATTTAAGGTCAAGAAAATGTTATGTTTATTAAATGTTATATACACACACACACACAAATAGATTCTTTATAGGCTTTTTTAAGCACTGGAAAACATCATTTTAAAAGTCTTTTTAACTAATTCATTTGTTTGTTTAAAAAATATGTATAGCCAAGAAATAGTTAATTAATGATGCACAGCCACAGAAATAGTTAATTATTTTATTTTATTTTTTACAAAACAGACATGTGGAAGTGGGGAAAAGTGCTTACAGGCTACCTGTCATAATAAATACAAGAATGTAGAGGCCTTGTCCCCTATTCAGAACACAAGAATGCATTTCTCAAATTTAAGTTACAATTTCAGACTTTTCCCCCGGTTTCAGACCTGTACACAGCTCCTATCTGTTAGTATACAACGTGTCTGCAGCAAGTATACAACACTCCCGCTCCCTCGTCACAGCTGAGGCATATACGGCACACATGTATGAAGAAAACAATGAAACACAGACACATTCGTCTCCCACATAAAGTCAGGACACCGCTTAAATAAAAATACATTACATGTACATTGTCTTTACATGTAGCTATCTTTACATTTTACTCAAGTGCTCTTTTTAGTCTCAGTTTTCCTCTTTCTTTCTAACTTACGCACAGAATACTGTTGTTTGTCATTGATAATCCCTTCTTGATCCTTAATGTTTCTTTGCATTTTTTGTAGAAAATGTTCAGAGCACTGTTTTTGATTTGAAATAATCTCACACTAAGATCAACGTCAGTTGTAGTCTACTAAACTGCAATGACAACAGTTGTTGAAATTCATTTTGGAAAATAATAAAATTAGGGAAGATGTCAAAAAATGTAGACAGTTGAGGAATTATTATTTAACATTTTACCTGCACCTAAAATGAAACAATTTCACTTTTCTAAAACTATCCGCTTGACAAAGAATTGCAGAAACAATTTGCAGTTATTTTTACAATTAAATGATGGACTTTAAGTCCTTTATGTATGATTATTTTTAAAGTGGACAAATCAAGACTGCTGGCTTTTTAGGCCCAAGAAAACACATATGCTTTGCATACGGGTGTTAGAACGAGAAAAGAAAGCAAGAAAAAGTGGACTGTAGCATAAATTCGTTTCAGTGGCTTAATCGTGGCGTATTTCGGCAAGGAAAAAGAGAGATAAAATTTGTCTTACCACCTGGTTCTATGCCATTTATTTCCCATCCACATCTCTTGTGCTTTTGCCTTTTTCAATCTAAATGTTTAACACTGATGCTGGTAACTTTACATTCCTTTTGTTTGCATTCAGAGTCTCCAAACGCTGAACAAGAGTCAGATGAGACTATCAGAAGAGAGGACGCACCAAGAGCGCTAGTCTTTTACAGTGTGTGCTCGAGTCTTTTCTTTTTGTCCAAAAGTCCAGATCCTGGTCTTGGTGACAAAGTCCTAAATTCACAGGTCACGTATGCGGTTTTCCTTAACCGAGAGTGACTAGATGCAGGTGAGTAAAATCCTGTCCAATGAAACCAGAGAGGAAACGCTCTCTCTCTTTGTGAGTTCAGAGGTCAAGAGCAAGAGGGACCGTGACCCTCTCCTTCAGCCAGATCCGACCTCTGGGGTCAGCGCTGGGGGACGGAGGTCTGGAGCAGAAGGTCAGGGTGAAGGGGTCAGGGGTCAGTGCGAGGCGGGGGCGTTAGCGGCTGAGAGGGAGCTGTGGCAACGTCATGGCCTGATGAGGGAGGCTCTGTGTGGTGAGCACCGAGAACGGATGACCTGCGAAACCAAAACAAAACAAACACAACATAATATTAATCTCTAGCTATTTTAATTCATCGCTACATATTTTTATTCCAGAGAACACCAGTTTGGTTTGAAAAAATGTGTACTGGTGACTACTTTATACGCTAAGTTTGGAATAATTAAGGTTTTTAAATGATTTTAAATGAATTACATTTTTTTGATCAAAGATATACACTGAAAGATTGTGAAATATTATTACAGTTTAAAATGAGTGTTTTCTATTTTAATATATTTAAAAAAAAATGATTTTGAAGCTGAATATTTAGCATTATTACTCTAATCTTTAGCGTCATATGATTCTTCAGAAATCTAATATAATGATGAAACATTTCTGATTATTATCAATGTTGACAACAGCTTAATATTTCTGTGGAAACCATGACTCCATTTTTTCAAGATTCTTTGATAAATCGAAAGTTCAAACGAACAGCATTTATTTGAAATAGAAATCTTTTGTAACATATATGGCTTTACTGTCACTTTTTATCAATTTAATGCATCCTTGCTGAATAAAAATATATATATTTTCTTTTTTTTTTTTTTTTTTTTTAAATCTTACTAACTTTTAAATGGTAGTGTGTCATGCTTTCCACAATAATATTAAGCGGCACTGCTTTCAAAATTGATTAAAAAATATTTCTTGAGCATCAAATCAGCATATTATAATCATATAATATAATACTCATTATTATATGATATATAAAATCATATAATAATGATTTCTGTGACACTGAAGACTGGATTAAAGATGCTGAAAATTCAGCTTTGCATCACAGAAATAACTTACATTTTACAATACATTACAACAGACAACCGTTCTTTTAAATTGTATTATATTACTGTTTTACTGTATTTTTGATCAAATAAATGCAGCCTTGGTGAGCAGATTTATTCTGAACTTTTGAACAGTAATATATATTACAGTAAATATTTTAGATATTATTATTACCGTTAATATATTATTAGCACTAACAATTAGAATGGAAAGTGGCACTGAATTACAGTACTGTAATGAGAGCAGCTCTGAGGAAACACTCACTTTCGATGTACCCGTGCAGGGCCACCATGCGTGCTCTCTCAGGACTGCCGAAAGGGGAGTAATGCAGCTCGTCGGGCAGCGAGGGGGGCATGCGGGCCTGCGGGTGAGCTTGAGGTGGGCCGCTGTGCTGTGGAGTGTGCTTTTTATGCCTCGCTCTGCAGTTTTGAAACCAAACCTATGAAAAAATACAACCAAGTGTCAAGACGAGCCGTCTCTTTTTCTGCATTCGAACGGAATGGAGGCATTAAGGAAGCATTAAGAGATTTTTGTCACCTGTATGACTCGTCTACTCAGTCCTGTCATGTCTGCCAACTTCTGCAGGGTCTGAGCGTCAGGGTTGTTGTCCTGTGCAAACTGCGCCTGCATTACCTGTGCATGCAACAAGTGCCACGTTAACATTAGAAATAATATTAAAAACGTAATTACAAATTATAATTATAAATTAAATTAAAATACTTGTTAAAAATGGAACAGTCTATAGAAACTAAAGGGTTTGCATTGTTTTTTGTTGTTGTTGAGTATCATATATGATACATCAGGCTTTTATGGCTCATAAAGTATGATATATTGAGAATATGGAGCTCATACTTAAGGAGGAAAAAACTCAATTTTATTCAGAGGCCGAAAATATGCAATTTTGTGCAGTGTTGTTATGTATATGACCAAAAAGTGAGATGAAATTCTGATATCTTGTAATGTAAATCAATGATCTTTATAACAGTATATCAGACTACTTAAATAAACTACATATGAATATCAGTTTTCACTGTATCGGCCAAATAATGTCTTTGTGAGATGATATTTATATGCTTAGTTTGATTATCAAAGCTCTGTAGTTTCAAAACGTATAATGCAATGTAATACAATGATGATTGAGAGATGAAAAAATACGTTGCTTAAAAGCCTGATGGATCATAATTGATACTCGCATTTTAACATGATTAAAAAACAAAAAAAAGATATATGGATAATCAAGTAAACCTAAGTCATTTCAGTCCAGGAAGAGTTGATATTGAAATACTAACAATATAAATTATTATGTTTCATTTATAAAATCAGTAAAGATTTCAAAGCAAAAAGACATTTTTACAACTGTACTAAAAGGCCTTTTTCTTGTTAAAAAAAGTATAAACGATCAATCAGATGACAGAAAGCTGATTGTAAGCAACAAGTTTTGATCATGCGGATCATTTAGAGACCTGAAAAAATTGTGTTTTTAATATGATACAGGGCTGGTTGCTTTCTGATAGTGCCATGTAAAATGTGAAATGCTCTTCCGTGCGTTTAAAAGATTTAAAAGATACCAGAAAAAAATAACCTTTGCTTCCTCATTGTGTTTGATCATCTTACCTGCAGCTGTTCTGCAGTGAAGGACGTTCGTGCTCTTTTGGCTGGTTTTGGTTGACTGTCCTGTTCTGACGGCACCGCCCCCTCCAGAGTGAGTCCACTTCCTAAAAGCCCAGGGAAAGTGGTTAAAAACTCTTTTCAGATCAGTGAGACTAAAAATGCGTCTGAAACACACGTACCGCTCTCAGCGGCCCGTTTCAGGTTCTCCACCATTGTGTCGTAATGGATCCGACAAAGTACTTTCTCCTCCACCAGCCCGAACTCCTCTCCTGTGGACAGCTGCCGTTTGCAGGAGAAGCAGGCGAAGCAGGCCAGATGATAGGCATTGCCTCTGGCTCGCCGTACCCAGTCGCTGGCGTAGATCTGCCGGCCACAGCGGGCACACTTTGTACCAAACCTACTGTGAGACAGAGAAGGGCTTGGGCATCAATACGTATCCCATAAACAATAAAATGTGTTACACATGTGCTTAGTATTAGAAGCCATAAGCTAGTGTAATGATAAAAGCATTTGTGCAATTTGCTTCTTGTTCTGAATTCAGTTTAACAGCGAAGCAGGTATTTTGTTTCTCGCTGGCAGAAGACAGAATACAGATAGGCTGAACCGTGTCCAAAAGATAACCGCTAAACGTGTCAGACACGGCTGTAAAACTCTCAGCACAAACAAACCACTAGTAATTCTCTGAGCCGCAGGTCGACAGGAAATGTCTGCTGATAAACTGTGCTGATAGGATCCATAAACTCTTGATTTTATCCAACAAAGTGCGTAATGCATGTAAGATTGTCTATTTTTAAACCACCTCCACTTTTTCTTTTGTGTAAAAAGAACTTCGGATATGATTAATACGCATATGTAAATTAATAAAGGTAGGTTTATTAAAGTTGATATAATATTTTGTTTAATATATGACATATAATATTAAACACTATTTAATCATTGAAAAATATATATTTTTTATTTTATATATTACATTGTTTAATATGTTATATACTATATAATATTAAACTATATAACTATATATTTAAAATAATTATAATATTGAAATATTATTATTTTATAGTATTATATATTTTACTTTGTTTAATATATATTTTTATATATTAATATAAATTTTAAATTAAACAATAATTTTTACTTACAATATATTAAGTGAAAAATGCACATTTAGTTTATAACATTAGAATTATTATATATATAATAATAATTTATTAATATATGTATTTCCTGCTGAATTTACAGGTTTGTATTAATCAAACGTTTATATATATAATATGTAATTATTTTAAAATAGAGAGAGAATTTCCTGCAATAAATTAATTTGAAACGGCTTACTTTACATGCTTAAAACGCTGGATCATTTCTTTTAAGTTTAGTTTTGTTTAATGAACAATTTTTTTTTTTTTTTTTTAAAGCAAGACTATCTATCTATTATTTGATCATTTATTTATTTATTATTTATGTGCCATTCACTATTAGTCATGATGTCATTCAAATATTTGCGAATGCGATTGGTTCTCTTTTTTGCATTTATTTGCATACATTGTGATTCTGTTTTTTTAATCTATTTAATTATATCATTATATAATACACTGCAAAGTCGATGCGTGTTATTGATGTTACTGCTGACATTAATCATCACATTCTCAGCCAAGTGCGATTTGTAAACCACATACGTATTCCATATTTACTTCAGCCCTGCATTTTCAGCAGCCGTATGGCCGTGTAGTGGCTTATAGCACCTCTTCTGTTATCCTGCGATCAACAGGACTCTGTAAACAACCCTCCGGCGATACAAACCAACAGCGAGTACCACTAAAATGAAGTGTTATTTTGACTGGACGGGGCTGACCGTGCCGTTTTTTTTCTTGACCCAGACATCACATTTGTGCGACCAAAGAGGGTTCCAGTGTTGAGAGGACTAGAAGAGACTAATGCTCTGCAGATGGCCAGGCACGGCCCTTTTTTGGCCTGAATCTGAGCCCCTTCCACCGCTACACCTCTGTCATTGGGAGCCCTTGTGTAAACAAAGTGTCACACACAACCTCCTCCGACTGCAAAGAAACACGGGATATCGAGATAGCCATGTTTCCCCCGTATACGCTACTGAAGAATGATGACACCGGCCCCGAAGGTCCCGCAGTGGGGCCCTCGGGGCGTTCATCCACTGGAAATGACATCATAGCCCACCAGGGAGCCCCACGGGGTTCAACAAACCAGGAAACTTGGACCGGCACTTGTGTGTATGTGTAAAGATTTGTCTCTGCCAATCGGCACTTGAGCAGGATGAGCCAAGAAGCGAAAACAAACCTGAATCAAAAACCTTCAAAAAATATTTACAGTCCACTTATGTGCAAAGTATCGACACATAAAACACGCCTCGCGTATTAATGCCTGCAAAAAACATTCAAGGGCTTTCTGTGTACACTGCACACCATATTCTGACAGCATCGTTCCAGACAAAGAATACAACGTTTGAGTAATGATGCATTTCAGACGTGTGTTTAGAGGAGAAACATTGTGGAACGGAGCCGTAATCTGTCATGGCAGTTCATTTACCACAAAACCTTTCAGAAAAGCCATAAAGATCTTAAGGGGGTTTTGTTTTTGTTCAGATCTGCCGCACGTCTGATTGTGCGTTGTTGTGCTTATTCTGGATTTATTTCTGTCCTGCAGATCATAACTCGCCGGGGAAAATTCCTGTAGCCGCAAAGCATTTCCCTCAGCACCGGAGAAATTCACCTTTGGCTGGAAAAGAGAAGCTTGTGGAAGTACAAATTCAGTAGATTAAATTTGATATACTCTCGGAGTATTATAATCTGGGGGAAATCTCCCTCTCAGAGACTGCTGAGACATATTAGCGGTGTTTGCTATGGCGGGCATCGCTTTTACTATTGCTCATGGTGGTTTTTCAAAACCCCGAACCGTGAGTATTAAATTTGGTATGTAACTTGTCCCATTCCATTGCTTGTGCAACAGGCATAAATAATCCCGCAAATCTGACAACTTTTTGAGGTGTCAAACGTCGAAACCTTGTGGACGATAAATTGTCCGAGAAACATGGTAGACATATGTCAGCCATATCTAAAAAGCATAACAGAGACTTATATCTATTAAAAAAATTGTCATCATTTACTCTTCTTGTTGTTACGAATTTGAAGATATTTTGAACAGTGTGTCTGACTTCCACAGTATTTTTTCATACTACGAAAGCCAATGGCTACCAGCGACTGTTTGGTTATCAACATTCTTCAAAATATCCTCTTTTGTGTTCAATATTGAAAGAAGTTCATGAAGGTCCCATTGTTGCAGTTGAAAGTGCCTACTTCCATACTACTAATAGTATGCGAAAATCAGTACATGAAAAAAGTAGTACGTCCAAATTTATAGCATGCAAATTGTTTGCTTTTATTTGCATACTGCATTGTGATTAATCCAAACCTATATGAATTTCTTTCTTCTGTTGAACACAGAAGAAGAATGTGTCTAAGCTAACAGTTCCTGGTACCTATTGACTTACAGTATTTTTTTTCATACTATGAAAGTCAATGGCTACCATCAACAGTTTGGCTATCAAGATTCTTCAAGATTTTGTGTTCAACAGAAGAAAGAAATTCATACAAGTCCCTTTAACCCAATCGAAATGTCCTACTTCCATGCTATATAGAACGTGAAAAACAGTAATAGTACGTCCGAATTTATAGTATTCAAAAAAGTAACTGGATGACGTAGTACTTCCGCCAAATTTCTGGATTACACATTTGATGACTCTTTACTATCCCATGAGGCCACAGGACAGGATTGAAGCGAAATGACTGACGTCGGAGGTCATGTGACAACACGTCAGATGTAGTATATCCGAATTTTATTCACGCTACACATTTATTCTATATAAAACCTACTTTTTATGGTCACAAAGTATCAAACCAAATGTAGACAGTATGGGATTTCGGACGACCTAACAACACCTTAGCACCCATCAACAGAAAAAATATTATTCTCCTTATTTTTTATTCTCAAACACATCCATATGTTGAAGCAAGTTTTTCCACTGTTAACCAGAAAAAAAACACATTTCTTTTTGTCATCGTAATTTCAGTCACTCATATAATTTCCCGCATTCTCCAGCAAGTTATGAGTTACACAAGCTCTGTTTACTTCTGTTTGCATTTAAACACAAGGAGTCCTGTACGCGCATATGGCCATTACAGTACGTCATCTCCTCCAAATCTAGCGATCTCAGCTCCGCACAAACCCACTCGGGTTACCGCCTTACTCCATCACCCTGTCCTTATCCTTTGGTTCCTCTGATTAACAGCCTCCTCTGACTTCCTGTGTGGCCTGATGCTCGTGCCTTTGTGGCTGTTTCTTTTTAGTGTAGGTACAGTCTCCGCTCTGACCCTTACCGCCAGATCTGCCCCCCCCCCTCGCGCACACAGCAAACCCACTTTGATTTCCTGTAATTACACTCTATTAGAGCAGCTGTCAATCTGCCCCAGATGAGAGACCAACACAAATCAAACATATCTCCTTATGTTTTGTTCAATGGAGATCCTTTTCCTTTCAGGCATATGATGGCCGTCCTCTATTGGTGTTGTGCACCACCAGCGAAACAATCCAGCTGCCAGAGACAAACATGGCATCGCGTTCATGAGCTTGTGCCACAGGTCCACCAATCACAAGTCCAGAGTATGGACAAATTTATGTCCAGTTCACTCTTAAAAATGAATGGGTTTTTGCAGCAATGCCATAAAAGAACCATTTTTGATTCTTCAAAGAACCTATCAGTGAACAGTTCTTAAAAGAACCATTTTTTCTCAGTGTGAAGAAGGTTTTAAAAATCTAAAGAACCTTTTTCAACTATATTGATGCCAATAAAGAACTTAAGAGTGTGGAGATAAATGTATAGAATTTGTTTCAAGCAATTATGTCAAATGCTGCATTCTGCTAACTGCTAGCAGTTATGATCTCTATATGAATTATATATGTAAATGGGTAACAACACTCAGACTAAAAAAAAGCTGAAATCCGCTTATACTAAGAAACTCTTCTATTTGCAGAAGACTTGACAAGAGAGATGTTTCAATGCCACTGGAGAAAAACACATGTTCGGTGTACTTCAGATCACTGAACTCGACTCCACAAGCATGGAGCTATTACTGTCTCTTTTTCAAGGCAAACGTGAGTCAATCAGTATTTCGCTTCCGGGGATGTTCCTGTGATTCCATGTCAAAAAACGTTACCCGTATATCTGATTACGTTTCCTGATTGACTCAGATAATTAGGGGGAAAAACTTCAATCTGAGGCTGTATTTTATTATGCCATAATCAACATAAACCCCCATGGTTGCTGTTTTGACATACAGAACTGCAGCGGAACAAAAATACATTAATATTTTATATTAATAAAAATAAAAACATTTAAATAAAATACAATTTTATATGTAAAGCTATTTTAAAGATCTGAAAAAGTGGATACTGGAATTTGCATTTACTTTATTCATCTGGATTTAACTATTTTATTAATTTTCTACAAGATACAAATCCCATGAAAATCACACTTAAAGTTTCAATGTCAGTTAGAAGAAATGTGAATATAGTGTTAGCGTATTTACTGCCAATAAAATAAAACACATTAAACCACTTGGAAGAATTTGTAAAACCCTTGTCCTTTTCATTTAACTGCCGTCAATAAGCATTTCTCAAAGCATTTCGTCATTTCAGATTTCTATTGTACTAAACCACAACTCGCTATCTTCAGAATATGGTTTCATCCATAATAAAATCTATAACATAATCCCCTATAAAGTCTATTTTGTGTAGTTTTTTGCATTCCTTTGAGAGTTTCCTCTTGTAATCACAGCCTGAGAGATCCTGACGCCCTAGACTCAACACAACCAGTGAAGATCAAAGCATTGATGCACCATCTCGTGGAGCATCTCTTCAGATTATTGGCCTTAACGTAGAAAACAAACCCTCTCCTGCAACACAGCATTGACTTTAAGGGGCCAGTCATTCACACTGACGGGCAATAAGCAGGGAAGGCTGGCCAATATCACACTGCCATTCACAGGCCTTGCTGAGTGCTCTGCAATCATGCCATATCGCAGCCCTTCTAGCCTCAATGCAATTTCACAGCTTCCCTGTCGGATCTCCCTCACTCCATGCCTTCCCATCAGCATATTACTGGATCTTAACCAGAGCTTGATACTTCTGAGATTGAATTATGTAACTTGTGTTTGATTCCTAACACTATTCACTCGCATTCAAGGAAATACTGGCGAATTTAACTCTACTAATAATCAAGTAATCAAGTACTATTTAGACCTCTCATTACTACTATTGACATCATCTCCTTTTGTGGACAGTAAAAGATTTTTTTTTAATGTTTTTGCATAATCCAGTGCACACAGCAGAAAAAATGTACTTCATGTGATAAAATCTAAATTGGTTAAAATATTATTTAAAATAAAATGAATCGGAAACACCAATTAAAGTTTTATAAAATATTTATTTACAATAAGCTACAACTGTGTGTTTAACTATTATAACATAAAAACGCACTTCTAATGGAGCTTTAGAGAAGACATTAAGATTTCTAACTGATGAATAAATTGAGAAAATACGAAATGCTTCTAATAAATCGAATGTTATGAATATCACGTTTTATGATGCTACTGATGTTTTAAATTGTTTTATAGCGCCTTTTTTCAAAGATTTTATCACTAGACAATTAACTAAATTACAAACGGCGTGTTGCATAATTATATGTATTTGCTGTGGTAAGAATTAGATCGCTACTTTTTTAAGAAATCGTATTTTTAGCATTAAACCCAAACACGCAACTCTCACGCAACGCATTTTCAACCAAAACTTAATAATTAAGCAGTATTTCGTTAATATGCACTCCTGATATTTCTGAGGACAGAAAGTGAAAACTTACCCTACCTGAAATAATCCATTTTACAGAAGATTTCCTTATTTTTGATGTAGCAGCTGCTGTGTTGACGTAGTGACGTCCTGCAAACGGAGCACTCCAGACACCTCACGTGCCAGATCAGATTATTAACCTGTAACAAACAGAACAGCCAATATGAAAATAAATATAATAATTGAAAATAATGAAATTTGCGTATTATGTAATTCGTATTCATAATATTCGTAGTGCATAGTTTTGTAAAATGGAATGTCAACGTGCATTAAAATTAATAAGTCGGACCGCACACACGTGTTTCTACTGTATATGAACAGCCTCAAAATGACTGCCATATATAATCACGTAAATATGACAGGCTGCTAAATAAAATGTTTTGCTTATAATTAAAGTTGTGGATTAAAATTAGATTTTGGTAAATAGTTTGTGAATAATTAATTTGATATTCCGTCCAGAAATATATAATTATTGATATTTCAAATTTGATTACTGAGATTTGGGATTTAAAATTATGATTATAACCATGTTCTCTGTGGAACATTTACGACACACGTAAGGTGCATCTTAGAAATATTTATTTAAACATTCTGTCGAAAAAATAAAAATAAGCGTTCCCTATTTCCAGACTCTCAGATCCCAAGAGCTGAGGAAAAGGGAAATGCACAAAAAGGGGTCTAAGTTCGTTCATCCTGACTAAATTGTAATAAACTCACGCACTGTTTTATTAGTTTCCGCAAAAGAGCAAAACACGACAGTAAGAGAGCTCGCGCTCTAATGATCCTCACGCGCAACACACGCACTTCCTGAAAAACAAGCAGGCCGAGAGCACAGCGATACTGTCAACATCTGCACTAAAAACGGCTACTCGTTTTTAGAAAGCAAAATACAGAAAACTTTTTTGTTGAAAAATCAACATCTATATCTGTAGAATAAAAAAAATAATCGTAATAATTTTTATCTATCATGTTATGCTCAAATTTACTTTGTTAGGCTATATGATGTATGTGTAAAAATAACAGTCATTTCGAAATTAACCTCTTTTTCCGTTCACATTATTATAATATGCTCCTCTGACCAAACCAAAACACATGCAGACATTACAGAAACCTGAAACCAATCTGTTATATCAAAGTTGGCATGCATTTTTTTCAGAAATATGACTGGTTAGTAACATTTCTGCTTCTTATCAATTTGGCCTCAGCAAAAAATAAAACAAAAAAGACAAACATTGTAGAAAGTACAATAAAAACAAACAAAAAATGCGTTGTTGTTTTTCTTTTTTATAGGTCTATTTACTCATTTATAGGCTACATGAAAACTGAAAATTTATTAAAGCGTTTCATCAATTTTATTTGGAATCAGATTAGGAAAATTACAAATGTTAATTATTTAGTCGATCACTTGAAGAAGCCTATATTTTTCGATCTATTAAATTGGCCGCGGTGTATCAGACCCCAAACATGAGAGATAATACAAATAGGCTATTCATTAATATTAACCAATAAAAAAAAATGATAAAAGCAGCAATCAGACAAAGCATATTAAATCGTTCCTACCTACGTAATTTTGTGTGCAAAAGCTTTACGAAAGCCAGTCAAAAGCTCCACTCCAAACACTAATAT
>SCHK01262555.1:0-16355 GCA_004124795.1 Poropuntius huangchuchieni
TTTAAATGTTGACTGGTGAATTTCACCTGAATCACCTTTTCACCTGTCAAAAACACTATAATAAAAACAATAATAAAGCCTATTTTAGCACTATTTATGTATATGTGTGTGTGTGTGTATATACACACACACACACACACACATATTTATAGGCCATATATATATATTTTGTTTTTTTCTTCTTCTTTTTTGTTGTTGTTTGGAGAAATGAAAGGCGTAAATGGAGATGCTTAAGACAACCTAGTGAAATACACAACCCAGTGCAAAGAAAACTACATCCCAAATGTGAGATTGGGAACTCATAAAAATTATATTATTCAAAATATAAAGAATATCAAGACTTGTAAATATGAATTATGTCGTATTACTGAGATAGGCTACTTTAGCAATAGGCTATATAGTCACTGTTTTTATTTGCTTTTCTATTTATTTTCAAATAACTTGATTGGTATGGTTGTTTTATGCTGAACTTTTATGGATATTGACGCGCAGTCCACATCGGTCAACAAGTTAGTACAATGTTAAGGCTGAATCCTGTACATCCTTTAATTATGTAACGCTTTTCAAGGATCCGATTGGTCTCGCGCAGTTTTATGATTTGCTGCATGACATCAGCTGGATGAGAGGAGAGGCAGCAGCGGTTCCTCATCACTATGACACACAGTCTGAGGATATAAAAGCCTGGGCCACTCCTTCTGCGCCCGCTGCACGGCTTCAGAGAGCAGCTCACTTCAGGTTGCCGGACAGAGAGCGAGTGAGAGTGAGTGTGTGTGAGTGTCTGAGAGAATGGCGACGCTAGTTGATCCTGTAGATTCTCCAGCACCCTTCGGAGGTGTCAGCAGCATCAGGAACACGGCATCACCCACGGCCTCGACACATCACTTCGACGAGAGCAAATATCACCTGCTGGTGGTCATCGGGGAGCTGGTCACCGACGAGCATCTGAAGTGTGCCATTGCGGACATTGAGAAAGGTAGCTCAGCTGACACGAATATCGTGCAGTGCTTTAATGCTATTTATGCCATGATTCTGATTTAAATGATGTCTGGACTTGTACGCCTTCTGCAGCTGCCTTTTCAAGTTCAATAACCTTGAACTCTCTTTGAGGCTGAATAGGTGTTTTGAATTGGGGGATCTAGCCACACATTTCTGCCGACTGCAAGAAACTTTCCATGCATCATGTTGTTCGATTTCTTTGTTGTGAGAATATGTAGGATGGAAACTGTAGCGCAGCCCCTCCCTGTTACTAACTGGCGAGTGCAGTGCATGTCTTATCAAAGCCATCGCATCGCGCCACCCCGTTTCCCAAAGACATCATCATCATCACCATCAGCAGCACCATCACTGTTTTCGCAGGGCGTGCAGCTCTATCTGATGATCCAGATGTTGTTTTTGGCCATATGACGAACTTTAGTGTCTGACTTGTGTCGTGGGCTAGGATGATTCAGCATGCATATTTATAGTCTGTCGATCAATAAGGCGTATCGCTTTGTTTTGCGGGGTGGAGGGTCGTTATATGGAGCATCGATCGGCTCTGCAGTCAGGATGTGCACCATCACCCTTGGGTTTGCGTGGATTTGATGTGGCGCGCCAGTCCTTTGTTTCCTAAGCTCGTCTTTTTAATACTATCTTCGTATCTTGTTTTGCGGGAATCACATCAAATACCCACGAGAGAGATTTTCAGTAAATAATGAATTCACTTTATCACTGAATAAGTTAATTGTATTAAATAGCTAGCTGTATTGTGTATCTAGCAAAAGTGGCGTTGCATGGCAAAAGCCATAACTTTTGTCCACTTCACCAAACCTAGAGACATTGTTGCTGCGCATCCCTATTTACTTCCATCCTCTTACATTCTACTCACTCTTTTCTAGTACGACACCGGCTTGTAGGCGTGGCGCGAACCGCACTGCAGTCCCTACGGAAAGTCAGAAGGGCCCCGTGTTCCTGCCAAAAAGGGCGTTTTAGTTAGTCGTGGGACGCTCGGGTCATTTTCTTTTTAAACCGGTTCTTTCTTTTTGTTAAAAATAAAAATAAATCGGCTGTTGTTTACGTCAAGACGTAATTATGTCGTCAAGTGGTCCTACATCCAACTGATCCAATGAAGCAATATGTAGGCACTTGTTGCGTTTTTAATTAGCTACATCTTATTAGTAAGCATGTTTATTGTAATTGTAGCCTATGTGTCCCAGTTGAGCTTGTTGCAACTTATACACAAGTCTTTATAATCTAATTATAGTTTACATTACAAAATAGGCTACTATACATTTACATCTATTGGCTTAAAAAGTTCTTGCAATTCGGAATAAAATGCTATTCATTTGATGAGACTGAATAATGTAGCTACACTTTTTCAGATTTACTTGTTTCCAGATTCACCTTACAGGAAGTTTCACCTCTGTTTATTGTAATAAACAAAACTAAATTTTTAATCATGTATTAATCGCTAAAATTAAACCAAACAATACCTGTGCAATTGTTTTGTGGAACTTTGTGAGTAAATGAAATCTGGCATCTTTTAAATTCTACACAACCAAGTAACAAAACCAGAAATGGAGGTAAAAACAGCAAAGCAGTGCTTCATAAGGGAAACCATACAGTCACCATTGTAATAGCAGTATATATACTTGCCTTGAAGGCATACAGTATAAATTGTGTTTGGTAGAGGAAATATAGCTTGGAGTAATACTCTTTGTGATCCCATGAGGGGAGCACATATAATGCACATGTTTTACCATTCAGAGGCAAATATATAGCACTTCATTCTAATCTCGAGAAATGTCCTCTTCAACACATAATTTCTCTTCTGGCTAACCATTGATCATAAAGAGAATTAGCACAGACGCCCAGTCTCAGAACATTTCATAGATATTTCCATACATTGATTGACTTTTGGGTGTAAACCAACAGAGCATGGCATTTAGTTATGTGAATTTAGTTATACAGGGCTTCAATTCAATATACAGAAAGGATCTAAACCCTAATCTGATTTTGATTTGAATACCTCTCCCTTTAGAGTGATCCAGTGTACAGTAAAGTATGTTCATGATCTGTAAAAGTGCAACAGTTTTTGTGTTTTCACACTATTCCCTCTGATTTGCAGGAATTCGTTCATGGGACACAAACCTGATTGATTGTAACCTGGACCAGGAGTTGAAGCTTTTTGTTTCTCGACACTCTGCCAGGTTTTCAGCTGACGTAAGAGGTAGGCTGAACAGGATCGTCTCACTTCTTATCCCTTAGCCAGCTCAAAACTCTTCTGTAGCAATTTATGATAACCTAACATGAAATATTTAAAACACTAGTGAACTCAAAGTTCAATAGTGGTACATTAAAGAGCAAGGAATTTGTACTGCTTTTTTTCCCCCCTTCATATTAGAATTGCCATTACCATGACTTAGCAAAATCTCTCAGTAAAACAGCTAGAAAATCTGCTTCAAAAATGCCTATAAATATAGACAGGAAGAATTACAGTGACATAATTTCAGTGCCAACTAAATCAGCTTGTCGGGATGAAAGATGTGACAATCACTTCAGCGGTTCAGTGCCTGAATCTATATCTGTATTACTCATGTTTACAGTACATTTCTTCCATAGTACTTTGCTCTGTGACTCTTCTGAACATCCCTATCACAACAGAAATATATTCAGATGTTAAGTAAAAGTGATTCTTATCAGTTTATTAGCACTTGATTCACGCTGATGAGAAAACAGTTATTAGAAATTATTAGTTTCTCAATTTCTTTCTATCTTTAACCCTCTTCAATATCTGGAGTAAAGTTATATTTGCTTTTAAATTCAGATTTTTTTGTGAGTTCTTGATGAATTCTTTTGATGAAGATAAAAGAGGTAGGTTTAGACGGTCTGCCTGAAGCTCTGTCTGGATCAAACCCTGTCCCTTGTGTCCCCTCCTCTGTACTCCCTGCACACTCGCTCTGTCTGTCTGCCCCTGGATCTTTCATTTTCTCTATTTTTCCTCTCTCATGCTGGATTGCTGCAAGGGATGAAACGCTAGATATAAGATAATTAGCCGAAAAATTAATGACAATGGTTTTGTCTGCTTTTGAACTCAAGGCTTAACACGTAGGGCTCCAAATGCAGTCAGACCTGAACAACAGTACAGATTTTTTCACAAAACAGCAGGAAATTGTGGGGGTTTAACCATTATGGAAATATCTTCCAGAGAGACACTCAGTCTGCTAATGTAAGCAAATGATGAGCCAACACTGACCTTCAATGATTGAAATGTAATCTGTGCTTGAACACACACACACTATAGCTTAATAGCACAGTAACTCACACTCATCTTGACTGTCTCCTTTATTATATATGTTAGTACAGGAAGCACTTGAGACAGTTCCGGTATTGCCGTTAAGCAGCAAAGCTCATTACTTTGTCGAGATCATCAGAATTCACTGTGGAATTCTTATTTACTCATCTGAATGGCTGTCGGAGGAGGACAAAGCATGAAGATATCATTGGCTACTAATCCTCCCTTTAGGATAAACATGACACATGTAGGTGTTAGTTCATTTCCATAATCAGATTTATTGCTCGATGGGTGGCTTTAGACGAAGCTTTTTAGAAAATTAACAGAGGAATTTGCATTGTGCCACTTTTGGCCATTAAGCCTTTTAAGTGCAAAGCCATTAGCTGTCCACCACAGACAAATACTTAGTGGATGTCTTGATAATTGCTTTAACCCACCAGCCTCCCCCTCCTTTTTTTTTTAGCAATTCCAATTTTATAACACTTCTTGTTACTTTCAAAGGATTTTAATTTAATTTAGTCTTTAATAGTTTTCAGTGGATAATACAAGAGAGTTGTAGGATAATTATCTGTTGAACTGGGTTTTTCTCAGAGGGCAAGACAGATAAATGGGGGCAGGGAGAAGGTGGGTTACTAATATTAGCAGGGTGGAGGCTTGTGAAAAGTACAAAGAGACTTGAGACTCACATACACACATATATTTACATTTTTTTTGTTTAATAGATGTTTTTATTCAAAGCAGTGCACAAATAAAATAAAATAAAATAAAACTGTCATGAAAAAAATTGAATTATGCAATTTTTTTTGGAGTACAAGAATGCAAAAACATGGTTACTCACATGGAAATAGATCAGACAAAATAAGAAAAAACAGACAGGGGGAAAAAAAAATGAAGGGACAAACAGGAAATCATCTATTTTAGATTAACTCCTTTGTACAAAATGCCATCCCAATGCCTTTGAAATGCTTGGAGCCCCAGTCAGAATCGCTAACAGAAGATTAATCACAGTGTGAAACTCGGAAAAGAGATTACAGTAAAAAAAAATGAGGAAGCACTTGAAAGAATGCTTGAGAAAGAATTATGAGAGAGGTAATATTGTGTCTGTGAGGCTCAGGAGATAAAAGGAACATGGAGGATCCCTTTGCTTTTGAGGTACTTCAGGGCCTTTAGAGGATAAGCATATGGTACCTTAACTTTTACTTTTTCTCTGCGAGACGGAAGCTTAAAAATGTGCCTGGAGGTTTAAAATTAGATCAGCTATCACAGTCCAGCAGATTCACACAGTGTCAGACAGTTCAGTATGTAATCAATAGTAATGAATCAGCTTCTGTAATGTAATCAATAAGCACTTAACAAATGATTGCACTGTCTACTGTGTGTTCACCTGGAATTCTGTGATATTATTCATATATGAACTGGCAATGTTATACATTTTTATGTCATATTATGAAGTGCTATGGTTGTCAAAATAGGTATCTTTCAGCAGTTTGTGCAATTTTGTCATTTACTTACCCTCTTGTTGTTCCAAACATGTAAGAAATAAAATATAATGAATATCCAGTAATTTCAATACAGTTTATATTAAAGTCACACTGTCTTTGCAATTTATATAAAGTTTTTGTACAATCATATAATATCTTTGTTTTGATGTTGTTTGATTAATAATAAATAAATAAAGGAAAAGAGCATTGTCAATGTAATACATAAATATAAAACTGAGCCTAAAATGATGTCTGATATGCTTTGCTTTGATGTAGGGTCTAGAAAGTGATTAATATGCATCTCATGAAGCTTTTTCTTCAATGTGCCATTTGGTCAAAGAGTTTTTAGTGTCTGTGTTGTGTTTTTGTTGATGAGACTATGGATTAAATATTTTTTAAGAGGAACTATGATAAGTGGTATTGATATTTCTAGCTATTCGTATCGTATGTGTGTTCGAAAGGGCTCTGTTATGTCCTGTTCAAAATCCTATTTTGGCATTGAAAGGACAGGACGGAGATTTGGAAAGAGACAAAGTGAGGGAGAAAGTGGAGTTCATGTTCATGGCACTGTGTTTGTGTGGATGCTTGCTTTGTTTGTGCGTTGTGGTGAGTGTCATTAGATGAGGCTGCGTGCCCAAAGGGTGTTCAGTCTGTATTAGTATCAGAGACCATGTGTGAGTTGAGATCAGGACAAGAGGGGTGAGGACCAGGTTGGGTGAATGTGGAAGAGCAAAGCTAGTGGAAGTTAAACAATACTGCGGCTGACACATCTGCCCCCAGAATCAAACTGGAATGGAAGTAGCCCAGCTTTTAGGTGACAATCAAAAATGCCTGCTTAGCTTACTAAGAACTAGAAGTTTATAATTGTTAAATATCTACAACATGATTTGGTTTGTTTTAAGGTGCCTTAATACATTTCAGACATTTTGTTGATTTCTGCCTTTTTTTCTAACTTCAACCACATGCTCTCTCTCAGACAAAATCTGAAGACGCATGAAGTTCTTCATGGAACTATTTAGACAAAAAGGTTCTTCCATGGCATCGTGAAGCACCTTTACTTTTAAGAGTGTATGTAATAATTCCAAAAACTACCTATAGCACCTTTAAAATCTATTTGACACTAATCAAAAAGATAGTTCACCCAAAAACTGAAAATTCTCTCATTTACACACATTGATATTGTTCCAATCCTGTATGGCCTTTTTTCTGCTGAACACAAAAGAAGATATTTTGAAAAACCAGTTTTAACTGTATTAACACAATTCAAGTTGATGGGGTTCAAAACAACAGTGGGGGTGGGGGGGAACAGCAAAACATTTTGATGTCAGGTTTAGAAAATTAAGGTATGGTGGGGGATCATTTAATCATAAAAGCTCCGTTTTACTCACCCATGTGGATAATAGTCGATGGCAGCAGCTACATTTTCCAAGGGCAAAGGAAAACTCTGCTATCGACCATGGCGTAATTTGTCTGAATTTTAGCTCGCACCACTGATTCTAATCACATTTTTTCTCTTCAACTCTTCGGAGTTCCCAACAGCAGTTGTTTTTGTCACATAAATGGGCTTCCCCCTGGTGTGAGGCTGACCCTAATGATGCCGCTTTTCTGCTTGCGCAAGTCTGGGTGTGTGCTGGGCAGCTGGAATAGCATTCATGACTAGATACTGCCACCTCAGCCATTTTAACGAACCTGCTCGGATTTAGAGGAGCAAGGAGAAAATGAATTAGGTTAGAAGAAAATCATTTATTACCAATACACAGATGTCTATCTGTAACCAAAGTAGAGCAGAGAGTACTGCAGTGAAATGACTGCAACACCTCAGAACACCCCTGTGGAGAAGAAATGAAGCCACAGTGTGTTCTACATCAAGCATGCTCCACTTGCTATGCAGATGACAATTTCAGCAAAGTCAGATGCATTCTATTTCTCTATTTCCATCCCATAGCTCCTCCCTTCCATCCTCATACTGATCTTGAAAAAAGCAGATTCTCCCAAAGGAACTTTAGATCATATTACTAATGATCAAAAACAGAGTGGCCCATATTGGGATTTGGAGTCTCAGATATGATGTATACCTACTTAAAAATGGTGTGTTCTTGGGGGCAGATGCACATCAAATTAAAATGAAACACTTTTAACACTAATTAATTGCTACCCTTAGGAAAAACCTCACAAATTCAATGATTGTTGGCCTGGTTGGTCTACAGTATTTCTCTGCAATGTAATGCATATATAATATAATGTAGGTTTCAGTTTTATACAGAAATATTTTGTGGAGAGCTGTCAGAAAAAGCAAAAAATGCAGGGAAAATAATAGGAGAAACTGATACAGGTACAGTGAATATGGTGAGATGAGGGAATATGGAAAGGAATGAATTCGGAGCGTTAATGATGACTCAGCAGGTGGAAAACACACTGTAATTACTTACACTGCATGAGAGAGCCACCTGGATTTATGCACACACATACAGACTCACACAAACATACTCCGTCCTAAGGAGAACAGTCTTTAAAACCCACACAGAACCTACAAATATATGAAACAGGATGATGAGAGAAATAAAATAAAGATGTTTTTATAGACCTCTCTGAGGTTTAGGTAAGACATTGGTTCACATTCACTAATAACTGCATGCAGCTGTGCCTTTTTTTTAACAAAGGTTCTCATGCAAAGTTTCCAAATGCATATGCAGTTTTTGACAATGTCACTGAATCCAGATTATTCTAAATGTAATTAGTCATTAGCATAATACATCCTGCCAAATCCAGGATGGGATTTGGAGTTTGCCGTTCAAACTTATATATGAACCATCAAATCTGTGTGAGAATGTTTGAATGCAGGTTTTACACACTTAAGTGAATGAGACCTAATATCTGCAATGTAAACTCCTTTGTGCGCCAAAGCATGTAATTTATCTACAAGGCTTTTTTACAACTAATTTTGGCTGTGGTGTGACCAGGCGTGTAAGAGGTTGTGCACTGTTTCATGCAAATGGAAAAATTGTGTGTGTCCTCTTGTGTTTTAGATTTAGACCTTGAAATTTTAGATAACTATGGCCTTATTCTTCAAGCAATTTATAGCACTTATGGAGCGCCTGTTCACTGAACCTTTACAAACAACCTCAGAGGGGGGATTATGAGACTATGAACAACGATTGCTGAATGAGTGATGAGACTTATGTTACAGAAGGGGCTCAAAGACCTCTGCAGTAATAGCAAACACTCTAGTACTGGCAGTGACAGAGTTGACCGATTCCTGCAAGCTTACAGTTTCGCTGCTTCTGAACAGCTTGATGATTTATAATAGGATTGATTCACCCAGCGGGAGATTGGGAGATTTTCACTTGACTTTATTGAGAGCCATTTGTGCAGGGGATTGGAAAAAAAAGATATTAAAAATCAAAGGCAGAAATATATTGTCAATATAGTCATATTGTATGGAGGACATGTATGGAGAGGATGTACAGAAGAAAAAATTATCTGTTTGCAGAGGAAAGGGAACACAGTGGAATACTAGAAGCTTTTTCGTGTTCCACCCATGAGGTGATTGAAAGAGAAAGGATGACAAGTTGCTAGAGGAGGGCAGAGGTTAATTGGATATCCGTGTCAATAGAGCGTATAGAGAAATGAGGAAGAGAAGGAGACAGTAGGTGCATGATTACACACTAGATAATTAAGTGGGGAAAAAACAACCCCCTGACCATCATTTTGACTGCAAATTTAACTTAAAACAAATATGCATGACAAAAGGAGCTGAAAGAATGATAGTGAAAAGAAAAGGATGACTGGTCTGCAGTAAAATTACAGACTAAATAAACTTACCAAAACTAGTTCTGTCTTTGTGGTTCCTTAAGCAGCAGCATTTGTGTTTTGTTTTAAGTCAGGACAATTGTTTAAATATATTGGCATATTCATAATATTTGTCAAATTCTGTGTACAACACAGACCAAAGCATTTGAAGATTCCCATGTGCAGTTTGTGCACATCACACTGAGCATTAGTAATGTTTAATTTTATTTGCAGGACAAAAGATTCTGCATCACAAAAGTAATGTGTTGGAGACAGTAGTGCTCATCAACCCTTCTGATGAAGCTGTTAGCACTGAGGTAAGCACTCTCTTTCTATATTTCTAGAAATATATCTAGATTTCTGGCATTAGAACATATTTTAAAACTATATTGGTTGTCTGGTTGACACAGAAAC
This sequence comes from Poropuntius huangchuchieni, assembly GCA_004124795.1. NCBI lineage: Eukaryota > Metazoa > Chordata > Actinopteri > Cypriniformes > Cyprinidae > Poropuntius > Poropuntius huangchuchieni. Next base: position 9,955 of record SCHK01262555.1, read on the forward strand.
AAATACGTGTGGATAAGAATAAATGCATGGCAGCTAGTATCCTATAGAGCAAGAACATCAGGGTTATAGTATTGGCAACAGTATCAACAGAAATGTGCCGACTCATCTAATATTGCTAAAACAATTACATTTATTTTTTACAATATGAAGATAAATCCTGTTAAATATTTTAATTCACTAATATGCCAGTACATCAAAGAGTTATGTATGTATTGGGTGTGTCACAGTTGCAGACAAACTCACTACGCACAACACGCTCATATACACAAAGCTTTGCTCGCAAACTGTGACTGCAGTTTGACTCTGCATTAATAATATGGTAGAGCACTGCAGGTCTGACCCTGGCAGACCGCCCAGAACAGTCAATGGCAACAAACTGGAAAATGCTGGCCCTGATAGAGAACAAGAAAGAGAGAGGAAAAGAGACAGAAAGCCAAAGTAATACAATTTAGTAATACTAAAGCTTATAGAAGAGCTTATAGAAACAGATGTACTTCTGTTAGCTGGGAAGTTCAGAAATTGCATGTAAATAATTTAAGATAACTTTTACATGATGTGTTGGTTTTGTTCCTACAAATGCAAGCCATGATTAATAGATTAATAAAGTCAAGTTAATTTTTTATAAAGATTATAATTTATAACTTTATGTCTACACTCAGGTACGCCTGATGGTCTCAGACACAGCCCACCATAAGCTGCTTGTCCTGGCAGGACAGTGTTTTGAAAATACAGGCGAGCTGATTCTCCAGTCAGGCTCCTTTTCTCTCTTCAATTTCATTGACATTTTTACAGATCAAGAGGTGAGTGATTGTTAGCCTTTGCTTTGGTTTGCTGTATTTACCAGTGCTTTTTAAAAAAAATAAAAAATAAAAAAAAAAAAGGTTTCTTAAACAGCTAACAAATGCTTAAAATCAGCATGCACAATAGAGTTCTACATGGTAATCCAAATTTAAGTAAACTTGTTAAGTGAAATGTTTCAATTCATTTGACTCACAGATTGGGGAGCTTCTAAGCACCATACATCCAGCCAACAAAGCCAGTTTAACTGTTTTCTGTCCGGAGCATGGTGACTGGAAAAACTCGAACCTAGACAAACACAACTTGCAGGACTTCATCCATATGAAGCTAAACTCCCCAACCATCCTTCCAGAAATGGAAGGTCTTTCTGAATTCACTGAGTACCTGTCAGAATCTGTAGAAATCCCATCTCCTTTTGACATGCTTGAACCCCCAACTTCAGGAGGGTTCCTAAAATTATCCAAACCATGCTGTTATATTTTCCCTGGTGGGCGGGGTGATTCAGCATTGTTTGCAGTTAACGGCTTCAACATGCTCATCAATGGTGGATCTGATAGAAAGTCCTGTTTTTGGAAGCTGGTACGACATCTGGACAGAGTGGATTCTGTTCTCCTCACACACATTGGAGATGACAACCTTCCTGGTATCAATAGCATGCTGCGGCGTAAAATAGCTGAACTTGAGGAGGAGCAGTCGCAGGGTTCCACAGCTAACAGTGACTGGACAAAGAATATGATTTCACCTGATATTGGAGTTATGTTTGTCAACATGCCTCAGAACCTAGAAAACCTTGAGCCAAACTACAGGATTAGGAAAAATTCTGAGGAGGCATCTCTCACGCTGGAGTACCTAAACAAGCTGTCTTTAAAGCCTGAACCTCTGCATAGGAATATTGGGAATACAGTAGAACCAATTATACTTTTCCAGAAAATGGGGGTCGGAAAGCTTGAAATGTATGTTCTAAACCCAGCAGAGAATAGCAAGGAGTTGCAGTACTTCCTGAAAGAATGGACTGGTAGTGATAAAGACAAAGTCCCCATCTTGTTACCAAATGGAAAAGAATCAGAGCTCCCAATCTCATATTTGTCTTCCATCTCATCACTGATTGTGTGGCATCCTGCTAACCCATCAGAAAAAATCATCCGTGTCCTCTTTCCAGGCAATTCCACTCAGAATAATATTCTCGAAGGCCTAGAGAAACTTAAACACTTAGACTTCCTCAAACATCCTGTGATCACACAAAAGGAGCTTAATTCAAATTTCGCACCAGCACTGAAACAAGCAAAGATGAAACATAAGACAGATAGTAAAGAGAGCCTGAAGTCTACATCAAAGCCATCCCCAAGCAAAAATCTCCACAAAGAGTCCAAAGAAGAATCCCCTGAAAAACTAAAACCTATCAGTAAAACTGACTCTGTGGAAACCCCAGAGCCGACACAAAAAATAGAAAAGAAAGAAAAAACACTTGTCAAAAAAGTGAAAACAGGAGACAAGGACAGTAAAAGCAAGATTGAGCAAACACCCAAAATTGACACTCCAGAGAAAAAGAAAGTTGACCTTAAACCAAAAGCAATAAAGAAAGAAACAAAGAAATCTGTTGAAAAAAGTGAGGCTGATAAAAAGGCTGAAAAACCCACACCCAAGAAAGAAGAAAAGGCCAAAAAAGAAGAGAAGGTGAAGAAAGAGGAGGTAAAGAAGGAAATTAAAAGACGAGATATTAAGAAAGATTCCCTATTAAAGGAAAGCAGAAAGGACGAAAAGAAAGAAATTCAGAAAGATGAAAAAGAACCTAAAAAAGATCTGAGGAAAGTCGGTGGCTTGAAAAAGAATGCCCCTAGCACTCCTGAGGTGAAAAAACCCGCACCTAAACCAAAGGTTGCAGCACGAGGGAAGGGCCCTGGTAGTCCTGCAAAATCCAAAGAGAAGGCTAAGTCCAAGCCCACCAAAAAAGATGCTGGTGGACCAGTGGAAGCACCTTCCATCTCAAGTGCTACTGCTGAAGAACCTGCTGTTGAAGCTAGTGTAACAGATGTTCTTGAGGCAGAGAGGTCACTGATGTCTTCTCCAGAAGACCTCACTAAAGACTTTGAGGCTCTGAAAGCGGAGGAGATTGCTGAAGTTGACGAAATCCTATTACAGACCAAAATAGACGATTCTGATCAAGAAAAGTTAATTAAGCATGAAGAAATAACTCCTTGCAAAGAGTCTCCAGAAGCAGCAGAGTCCCTGGATGAAGGAATAGCAACCACAGAAGCTGAGGAGGAATGTGGTGGTACTCCAGGGGATCTAGAACCCAATCAAAAAAGCAATGGTACCAGTGAAAAATTTGAAGATGAAGGAACAGGTTTGGAAGAGTCATCTGAGATAGGAGATTATGAAGAAAAGGGAGATACAGAGGAAGTGGATGAGCAAGACAGAGCAATATCTAAGTTAAAAGATGATGGAGAGCAAAAGGAGCAGGAAACCAAGGAAGGATCAGATTACGGTACAGAAGAACTACAATACAAACATGACAAAGAAACTGAATTGCAGAGTTTTGATGTAACCACACCTCCAAAGATCTCTGCACCGGCATCCCCTGCTGTTTCTATTCATGATGAAACACTACCAGCATGTTTAGAAAGTGAGGTCGCCTCTGATGATGAAAATAGAGATGAGCCTCCAGAAGAATACACAACATCTGGACACACTCAGTCTACAATTGAGATCTCAAGTGTTCCAACACCTATGGATGAAATGTCTACTCCAAGAGATGTAATGAGTGATGAGACAACTAATGATGAAAGTGATTCTCCTTCTCAAGATTTTGTCAAGTACGGTATGACTACAGATAATGAGAGAAAGACCCTTTCACCTCTCCAAGACCTTCCTGAATTAGATCACTCCAAGAGCGATGCTACTGAGGGGCATGACTATCATGCATCAGCTTCCACCATTTCACCACCATCTTCACTGGAGGAAGACAAATCTGCCAAAGAGTTTTTAGCTAAAGAGACATTCTCTTTTGATTCAAACAGGCTCAGTGCGACCAGTACAACTTTGCCTCTTGTCAGGTCACCTTCTGGTGACCAAAATGTGAATGTTGACCATGTTCATGCCGGTGTATCTTCACCAATTGAACTGGGAACCACATTAGCAGGGATGTCAAAAGGAATGGAATCATACAGTCCAGATGAGAAAACCTTAGAGGGCCCTTTATCTCCTCAGTCCTCAGGTCACACACCTTATTACCAATCTCCAGTAGAGGAAAAAGCTGGCACTCTACCACTGGACAAAACACCTGAGCCCCAGGGTCCTATTATTGTTGACATCACAAGTGACAAGGAAGACTCTCCCAAAGAGGCTAGTCCTATTGATGAAGCAGTGCCTGTGTCGCAAATGGGAAAGAAGCAATCACCGAGTTATGAAGCACATTTATCAACCAATTTTGAGCTTGACCACAAGACCCCAAGCCAGACTGACAATGCTGATAAAAAGTTAGCAGCTGATGACAGCTCTTCAGTTACATTTGCTACATCTTTGCCACAGACTAAAGTAGAGAGCCTTTCTGATACAAATCCTTTTACAGCATTTAAAGAGGACAGCAAAATGTCCATATCTGAAGGGACCACATCTGATAAGTCTGGCACTCCAGTTGATGAGGTTGTCGCAGAGGACACATTTTCTCATATTGCCTCTGCTTCAACAGCATCGCTCGCAACAAGTTCTTTACCAGAACCTACAACAGATGACGTCTCCCCATCACTTCATGCTGAAGTTGGCTCCCCTCATTCCACAGAAGTGGATGACTCTCTCTCTGTCTCTGTTGTTCAGACTCCGACCACAACGCAAGAAGCAGAAGTTTCCCCATCTAAGGAGGACAGTCCCCGGCCTATGTCGATCTCTCCTGACGTTTCCCCAAAAATGAGAATGCCACAACAGGAAACAAAATCCCCTGAGCAGTCTTTGTCAGTTGAGTGTGGACAAGAATCCCCAGAACACTCATTTGCATTAGATTTCAGCAAGCAGTCACCAGATCATCCATCTTTAGGAGGAATGCAGCGTACAGCCACTGAAAATGGCCCAACAGAAGTTGATTACAGCCCCTCAGATGGAACCAGTGTCATAGGAGAACAGCGCAGACCTGGAGAAGATGGGGAGAAGACAATGCTTTTCAAAGAGTCTGACATTACCCAGGCTGCTTCAGTTTCCCCATCAGATGCCTCTCAGTCCACCCCATCAGTTACAACACCCTCCCATATTGGGGAGCCAAGAGAAGATTCTGCAAATGTAGGACATTTCTCAGAGTCTGTTACTCCAAAACAGTCACCCCACAATCACTCCCCTTTATCTCCTGACTCATCTCTTGCTCTAGGTGGACCAAGCATCTCACATGAAGGAACAGATAAAGATAAACCTAGTCCCAGCTCAGTCCCAGAGACTGGTATGGATAAAATAGAGGACAGACAAAATCTCAAGAAGACTCCTCCAAAGACCGGGTCACCCTCATCTCCTACGGTGCCATCTTGTTTTTCTCCAAAGACAGAAGAGCTTAAACTTGGCTTAGGGACAAATCCTTTCACAGACTCAAAATCCCCCACCAGTCCCAAAATGAAATCTCCAGCTCAACATTCTCCTAGTTCCAAACAGACAGACATTCAAGAGAAGTTTTCCAGCAGCTCCACATCATATTCCTACAGCTGTCAATATGGGGAATCTACTAAAATTTGTGATGGTGGGTCCATAGGGCCAGATACCTTAAAAACAAGCCCTTCTCAGTCACGAGCAGATGTGGACTTGTGTTTGGTGACCTCCTGTGAATACAGACATCCAAAAACTGAGCTTTCTCCATCATTTATAAACCCGAGTCCTCTTGAGTACTTCATGAATGAGGAACATCCTCTGGAGGAGGAAAAGCCGCTTGCTAAGTCTGGAGGAGGACCACCACCACCTGGAGGGAAACAGCAGAGCAAGCAGTGTGAGGAAACTCCTCCAACTTCTGTAAGTGAATCAGCGCCCTCTCAAACAGATTCAGATGTTCCTCCTGGTACAGAGGAGTGCCCATCAATAACTGCAGAAGCAAATATTGACTCTGAGGATGACTCAGAAACATTACCAACAGATAGGACCATCACTTATCGTCATGCAGACCCACCTCCAGTCACGCCCAGAGACCCTGCTCCTGCCCCTCCACACCCTGATGCCTGCATGGTGGATCCTGAGGTTCTTAAGGCTGAAGAGGCATCCCAAAAAGATGAAAGGGGGAAGCCAAAAAAGAACATCAGCAGCAAGACTAAGTCATCTGCAACAAAGAGCTTGTCAAAAACAAGTGCCATCAAAGAGTCGAAAGTGTTCTCTCCAAAAAAGACTACAGAAGATAAAGATGCCAAAAATGCTACTAATACCTCTGCATCAAGGGGAGTGAAAAGCAGCACTTCAGGTAACTTCAGTTTCATACTCACAGTTTAAAAACATGAAAAATACATGTGTACTATAATACCTTAAAAAAATACATGAATATACGTCCTCAGTCTATAGCTTTTAAAGAGCTGTTTATCTTTGCTTTTAAAGGAACACTCCACATTTTTGGAAATAGGCTTATTCTCCAACTCCCCCAGAGTTAA
>SCHK01262725.1:8491-21302 GCA_004124795.1 Poropuntius huangchuchieni
TATTTTAGCTCTCTTGCTGCTTTTATTATATGATGATGATGATGATGATGATGATAATAATAATAATAATAATAATAATAATAATAATAAAAAAATTGCTCATGCTCATTTCTCATATTTTTATGTTTAGATTATCTTTGCCATCAGCTAATTTTTTATAAATGCTACTAGTAGTATTCAATATATCATATCCATATTTTATGCCTAAATTCACTTCTAGTGTTTAAAAATGACTGAATACATGACAAAATAGCATGCAATTGTAATATGAGCAATTTATCAGGAAAAATAGTTTACTAATTGAACAGAAATAAGTAAATAAAAATAAATGTGAAAATCTCACAATGAAATGTTATTGTTGTTGTTGTTAATTAATTAAATTCTAACAAATATAGCAAACCTAAAGTGTAAAATGGTCTTATGAATACATTTTTGTCTAGTCTTCTTAAGAGTTATGGTTTTTTGGAGATTAAAAAGTTCTCAATGCTACATTATAACTAATATTGTAGTTGTTGTATTTCACTCACGATGCTGTTTCAAACACCCTAGGATTATCAGAATGGGAATTGTGGAAACAAGTTAATGAAATCTCAAGGAATCTCTGCGTGTCCTTCCACGAGGTCGGTGCATGAGAGAGGTTCTCACGCACGCAGGACAGCCAGACGTCTTCGTGAGCAGCACCATCATCACCATCATCACTCTCACAGCCCTAAAGCTCCCTCCAACCTCGACATCTTCGAGCAGCACACCCAGGAAGTCTTAAAAAGACTTGAAATGGGTCCTTATGAGGAGGTAAGTGGGATTATACCATAAACGGCATTCAGGCTAATCTATAGAGAATCATCTAAAAATCATCTCTTGTCTTTTAGGATGCCTCCTTTAACCTGAAGGTCAACAGCAAGTTCAACAAGGTCTCCACGGCCTCAGCTGCAATGGCAGAGCGGAGTTTGGACAACGACCTGCGTCTGGTGCTGTGCAATGGACGTATAATCAGGTAAACCGCATTAACTTATGAAGATTATCACACTTAGTCAGGAGCTGCAGGAAGTTTAGCATGAATCACCATGTTACCAAATACAAATGACTCATGCAGGATTTGATGACAGTTAGTGTTAAATTTAGAAGGATTATGCAAGGTAATAGTCATTTTAGCACTCTACTTGCCGTTGCAATGGTTGTTTTTTGGTTCATTTTGGTCATGTCATTTTGGAAACACATCCTTTTAAGTCCTCATCTGATTGTCCACACAGAGATAACAGGCAACATGTTGGAGAAAAGAGACCAAGGATAAAAGAAGAGGAAGGCTCCAGATATGTGAAGATGGATTCGCTCAAGATTAAACTAGTACCTAAAGAGGAAGAACAGGAAGTGGATATTCAAATCAAAGAGGAGGATAAGCACCATCATGTAGCCAGAGACATAAAGCCCTTCGCAGGTACAATCAAGTCTCAAATTCACTACAGTCAATAGATGATACACACAAATTAAATTAAATTAATTGAAATTAAATTATTTTTCAGTTAATATTGTGTGCTATATTTTATTTATATATATATATTTTATTTTATTTTTTCCCTTTTAAGCACTTTTGTGTACTCTAGTCACTAGACATTAGCATTAAATTACATTGCAGCAGTTTGTATTGCTTATTCTCTCAGCTTGTGCATAAAATATAATTTAAAAACTATTACTGCCCGTAATAGTGAGCTATTTTTTTTTTTCAACAGATTTTAATAAACAGGAGAGTTCAGATCTCAGGAACAGAGAATCAGTACTTTCAGACATCTCTTCGGACTCCGAATCAGATGTGGACTACACTACACGGGTATGTTGCCATTTCCCCTCATGCACAGGAAGCGCATGGAGTCCTAGTTTAGGATTAATCCTCTTTTCCTATCCACGCAGAAAAAGAACTGCTCCGAGGGAGAATCTGAAAGCTCTTCAGAGGAAGAGGAAGATGAAAAGATTAGGAGGAGTGGAGACGACCAAAGTAAGAGTAAAAGTTGCTCTGGCTACACACCGGATACGCATCAATCCCTCGACCCTTTTGAAAAACGTCTTAAAAGGTTAGAGCCGATATGCTGGGGAACAATTTAGGGTTGTGTGTGTTTTTGAAATGCGCTGGTTTAAAGCTAAATCATATTTGCAGTGAATCCGCTACCTCGCCAAGCGCAGAAGAGGATGCTATCCAGGGAATGCTGTCTATGGCAGGACTCTTGTTTTCTCACCCGTCAGAAGATCCCAGCAGTTCACAGGAATCCTGGTGGTCCCGAACCAACCATTCTTCCCCTGACTACAGTAAGAGTTAATGACAGTTTTTAGTGCTAAACAGCATTTTTTCCCAATAAAATATTATTTTGATGAACCATTGCATGTGGTGTTTTCCCAATCTTAGGTAGAAAGGAGGTTGCATCAGGAGAGGAGAACCAGGATTCAGACAGCAATTCATCACAGGTAAACCCAATCTTAATCTGGCGTGCTTTACCGGAGAGATTGCATTTTCTTTAATTGATTTTAAACTGATTTTGCATTTATTCCAATGTTTGGATTAAGTCTTTTTTTTTTATTATTATCTTTAGGAGGGCTTTCAGGAGCATGATTCAGAAGGTGAACATCATGCCAACTTCAAGCATAGGATCCAGGAACACAAGAACTTTATGGACAGCCAGGGCAGTGGCAGCAACAGCAGCAGTGAGGCGTGGAGCAGTCACACACACTCCCCAGCCCACGAGGAAAGCCCCACTTTGGGCTACCAATACTGTGAAACATCCCTATCGCCACCTCTGCACCCGTCCAAGAGACCTGCTTCAAATCCCCCACCAATCAGCAATCAGGCCACCAAAGGTATAGCATCACCATTTTCACTACACATTAAATATTTTAACACAAAACCTGCATTTTTCACTGTTATTAGTCAATCTTGTTCATTTTGTTTTTGTGTGTTTTTATTTATTTGTTTTTGGTTTTATTTACTTTTTATTTTTTATATATATATTTATTTATTTATTTTTTCTATTTTTTTTATGATTTGTTTTTATTTTTATTTTTTTTATTCGTTATTTTGTTATCATGTTTCTTTTTAGTTATTTTTGTTTATCTTTTTATTTATAAATAAATCTTTATTTATTTTGAAAAATGTTTATTTGCCTTTCTCTTTCTTGTAGGTAAACGTCCGAAGAAAGGTATGGCTACAGCGAAGCAGCGATTGGGCAAGATTCTCAAATTGAGCAGACACAAACCCTTCTTTGTGTAGTTCCAGTGATGCAGAAGATTTGGGATGCTGAGCGTGCATGTTAAAGGTGACAGGGTATAAAATGTGTTTGGCTCAAAAGCACGGTATTAGCTACCAATCAACCCGAAGCTTAGGAATCTTAGGAAACCGCTTCACTCAACATGATTTCCTAGTTTTGCTAATATGCATCCAAAGAAACAAGGTGACTGAAAGGAAATACGACTGAAAACATCACTTTTTAAGGCTTTCGGTTCTCAACGATGACATCCAAAATCAGGTTTACTCTACAAAAGCAAAGACTATCCTAGCATGCTGCCAGGCTGCTTCCCACAACTAAAACACATCACTCTGAGGATGTGCGTTTTAAGAAAGAGTGATGAACTGATTTCATAAAGGTGCTTGACTTTTTTTGGTCTTCTCATTTTGTGATTGCAACCAACTTTTCCTAGCAAATTCCTCCAGTGAAGAAAATTTGCATAACTGCCTCAAGACGAAATTCAGCCAGGACGACTGCTTAAACTACCTGTCAGTCAAAATGTTCTCACATTTTGAGAGAAATTAAAGAAAAAAAAATGTATTTTTGTCAACATTTGTATTCATCTTGTCATATTTTATATAGCTCGCTGAGGAGCGCTGGGTAGTTTAGTTATATTTGGTCCTCTGTTGCCACCTAGTGGGCATCCGGAGACTGACTTTAAATGGTGCTTGAAGGTATCGTTCAAATGAGGCAAGAGACATTTTCCCTTAATTTATTCCTTTATCTTGGTGCTTGATTTTTATTTTCTATACTGTTATTAAATTACGTATTTATTACTGATGAAAGAGAACAATTTATTTCATTGAGGAGGAGGTTTGCTGTTCTTTGGGGTCTTAATATGCATCTGTTTTGAAACATGTTTAGATATTTGTCGCCATACAGCCAATTTGTGCAAAGGCTTAGCTGTTTTTCAAAATTTCATCCATATCTGTATTGCATTGTGGGTAAGAACAAGCGTGTTGTGTAATAAAAAAACTAATATTTATTCAAAATACCTGCCCAATTATGTTAAAATCTTTCATTTTACCTTCCCAATGTTAAAAAAAAAACAATTGTGCATTTGTACTCAAACAGCAATGTCACCACCTGTTATTTGGCTGGTTTTTTCTGCTATTCTAAGGATCTGGTTTCAGAAACGTGTTGTTTCATAAGTATAAAGTTCAGCCGCCTCATCAAATTCTGAAACACTGTTTGAACTGGTGCTGTGTATAGTGAGACGTTTAAGATGGCCAACAAGAATTTTTACCTTTTTTACGTTGAAATGTATTTGGCTACTCGTCTTTTTACAAAGAATCGAAAAGAGTATTTATTTTTGTAAGTAAGTCTTAAGAGAGAATTTTTTGCAGTTGTACCAACACCGTGTATTGAAAAATGGCGTGTTTTGTAAGATATATTTGTGTGATTTCGAGGTAGTTTACTCTGGTTTTGTGTGAAAGACCTCAGGTAATTGTTTGAGCTCAAGGTTTTGGATTCCTTTTGATGAATGCCAAATAATGTAATCAAGTCAGGTCTCGCTTTGAATTTTGATGTCCAGGCAGCAAAAAGAGCTGTTTTATCTAACCTGATATAAAATTTCTTGGTGAATATCCCCATGAAAAAAATGTTCTTCTTTTGTATTCCAAGTTTGTTCTCTTTTAAAACATTTATAGCAACTTCAACATAATCTACAAAGCTCTTCAGGCAATAACGCACATTCCATAAGCTTCCAGGAACTTTCATCACTGATTTCATTGACTCAAATGACTCGCTGAGGTACAAGTACAGCAGCTCAGGGCTCTCATACGGACTGTTTTCTGATGGACAGCTTTGATACGAATTATTCAAAGGGCTTCGGTCAACCCAAAGGTGCACAGAATTAAACAGGTCATTACAACCAGCACAGTATTGCTACTGTATGTCATCTTCCAAGGTTTTTTTTATGATGGTGTATTGTGGACTAAGATACTCAAGCATTGTTTTGATCCATTTTGAAGACAGAAACCACAATGCCATTAATGTAACACCTGTTTGCTTTTCTCCTTGCAGCCTAGTTTGTTATGGTGCTATTTTTCTGATCAGGATTTGGGCCAAAGTGCACATGTTTTTCAGTCAGAACTTTGATTGAAGGATTGGAGGAGCAGCTTCTGTGTCTGTCAAAAAATAAAAAAAAATAAAAAATGCCGCACTGCACTAAACATGTCCTGCATTAGCTATGTTACACTACACTGTTTTTAGTTTTTTTTTGTTACTGTTTTAACACATATCTAAATGTGCTTGATAAAAGTCAAAAACATTGCTGGCCTGCAGGCAGGGTTTGTACCATGCAGTACTTGTTGTACAGTATTTATTTGGCATTCTCTGTTGTGTTTTCAATTTTCTGGTCTTGCAATCAATTACGTGTTTGTTTATGGAGTGTCCTCTCACGTTTTCAATGCATTCAAATGTTTGAAATTTTTATATGGTTGTATAATTTTGTTGAATATTTTGTGACGCTGTAATCCACAGCTAAAATTGGGATTTTCAGTTGTACAATGTGGCCTGTACATATTAAAAATTCTACGAGTGAATTATGTTTCTGTGTTTTGTTTCGTTTTCTGATTCAAGGGCACTTTGCTTACCAGCTGCACCAGATTACTCAAAACACAATCCCCCGGTTTCACAGACAAGGCTTAAGCCTAGTCCGAGACTAAAATGCAAGTCTGAGCTGTTTCAACTGAAAGAAACTTGCACTGACTGATCTTAAATAATATCAATGCCTTTGTTTTTGTCTCAAGATGCACACCAGTAATGTTTTTTTCTACTGCATGCTTATAAAAATCACTTAAATGTCCTAATTGAACTATGGCCTAATCCTGGTTTGGGCTAAACCCTGTCTATGAAACTGGGCCTGGGTCATTAAATATTAATCTCATTATTTGGGCCTTGAAATAGACCAAGAACTGTTTAGAGCGGATACTAAAAAATAAAGTAACATTGTATTTTATAATACTTTTCTATTAATTTGGTTTACTTATATAACACTTTTTAATTGTGGTAAAATTGTATTTTTAACTGGTAACTGATTATAATATTATAATTGGTAATTAGTTAGTTCTAATCATTATAATTAGTAAATTGGTTTCCCACATTTTTCTTATTCAACTTTAAAATGCACACATTTAATTTTTTTTAAGGCCTGGAAATCAAAGTTTTGTTTTATTTCTCCATAAGTATTTTTTGTATGTGTGTCAAGATCATAAATGTGTGTTTCATAAAAGTGTTTTTGGGTTATTTAGAGAAAAAAAAACTGAACAATACATTCTCGCGAAAACTGATATCCAATTTAATCGTAATTGGCGATCTGTTCACACAGCAACAGGTGTGCGTTCGCATCTGCGCGAAGCCTCGATCATTTTTCACATTTGTGCGCATGGGATTGGAGGAGCGTCGGCGCGCGTCATTTATTATGTTGCGTAGCCGCGAGCTCGTGCGCGAGCTCAATAAGCACCGCACTGGGTGCGCGCGCGTGCCGTGACAGTCGCCATTTTATTTTGAAAAATCCAAACCGAACCGAGGGAGAAAGCGACCTTTTTATCCGTCAAGATCAGAACGAAGAAATACGACGAAAATGATCATCCGCACGTAATTTTTCCAAGATCGAGGTAACGCGTCTTCTCGCCGCGATAGGGTTTTCGCTACAATCTCATAAATCGCCGAAGTTTTGAATTGGTTATCATATGTTGTCTGCTCGGCTAATTCAACGTTAGCTCGTTAGCGTGTAGCTAACATTGCTGTTAATGACCTAAAATTGTTAAAAAACAAGCCGACCCTGCCCGCATTGCAACGACGAACTTCCCTTTAACGGCCCGCAACAGTTCGGTGGATGCAATCGTTAATATGAATTCTGGAAACTTTCTAATTATGACTAAGGCTCGTGGGGTGAGCGCTATGGCTACATGGACACTGCTGGAGTGATTTAGACACCGAGTTTGTTGCCTTGCTCGGTTTCTCTAACCATATAAATGTGTTGAGTGAGGCCCAGACGACAGCAGTGCAGCTGTTTACAACCTGCATGGTTGCTAATGTTCACTAACACTGCTTTAGAAACACTTACATGTACATTACTAGGTTTTTTTTACTCGAATATCAGTGCGATTAATACGCATTTACACATGAGTAACATGTTTGGTTGCCAGATATTAGCCATATTTATGCGAGAACTGTAGAATATTAAAGCGTTTGCTTGCGTTTTACTTGTACTTGCACGAGCTTATAGCGGCATGAAGATGTACCAAAACTCTCGTAAGTTACATTTCTAAAATGATGTCCGAAACAAACCAACAGGCTGGTTCCTGTCAGCTAGATGCTGAGCATGTCGCACAGATCTTAGGAACAAGCTAGCGCTCGTCTCCGTTCGGAACAATGAGGTTTAGGCTGTTAGCTTAGCATAGCTGTTAGCCTGCTCTGAATTAGCACGGCTGCTGTTGAATCTGACAGAACAGGCTGTTAAGTGGATATCGTGAATTCATTTCGAGATTTTTTTTTGTCGGGTAGTCTAAGTGTTAAAACGCTAACGTCACCCAAAGAGATGTTCAAGCCATAATTAGGTAGTTATTAATAAATTTGAAGCAACTTAGATGGAAGATGAGTTAGCACTAAGAATGCTAATATGCTAACGGTGTTGTCCACATCCAAACTGGGAGTGTTTGAAGTCAAACTGTTGTTGGTAGGAGCTGTTGCGTGAAAATAACACCAAAGTTACCTGTTAGTAATGCAGATTGAAATCTGCTTAAATTATTGAACGTTTTCGTTGGTCGTACATGTGGTTTTAAGCGACTAGTGTTAGAAGTTGAGCATTTAGTTGTTTGTTGTAGCTTAAAAACTACCTTTCAAATTATTTAACTATTTATTTAGTTTTTTTTGATCGTTTAGACTAAATGTTTTTAAGAAAGTTGCTTCAGCAGGTTAGAAACATGCCTGCATGTTGTGGAAATCACTTTTGCTCGTTTCAAAACGTCACACTTTAAAACATGTTTTCTCATAAATGTACTTGCAAGCACTTGACGTCTTTAATGTACCAGGAATTACACGTACTAAAGGTTTATTCATTTTGTTTGTACGACCCTTCAACTTTATTCAAGGCCTGTGAGAGGCTAAGTGGGTATGACTTCCGGTTTTGTAGCGGTACCGTTCAGTTCCTCTCAGCGCGTTAAAAAAATAAAACGGTTACNGTTCAAGGCCTGTGAGAGGCTAAATGGGTATGACTTCCGGTTTTGCAGCGGTACAGTTCAGTTCCTCTCAGCGCGTTAAAAAAATAAAACGGTTACTTTTATTCATAGAACTGGAGATTTGAACCATTTTTAAAATCTCAATTGGTACAGTTTACTGTTATATTTTAATGAATTAAGCTGTAGAATGTTGAATATTTTTAAAGGAACAGTTAACCCAAAAATAAAAAATGTTATTTATTCACCCTCATGTCATTTCAAACCTGTGTAGGTACGTCCTATGCGGTATGCGTCAATTTGTATGCCTGTTTTAGTAGAAAAAGTGTAACAAGTGTGTTCACATGGATGTTTGGTGAACCACTGACTTCAGTTATATGAAAAATAAAACATCTTTTGTATTCCATAGTAGAAAGGAAGGTTTGGAATGAGTAAATAATGACAGAATTTAAATGTTTGGTACAATTATTCCTTCAAAGTGTGTTATGGAGATCTTGTTAGTTGTTTGATGTGAAGATTTAATGTTGTCGCTTTAATTTGCAATTTCTAATTGCTTTCAATCATTGTTTGTCCAGATGTTACACTAAGAATTGCACTGAAGGACGTTGCTTGGAATCAGCATCCACCCAGAGACTCGCTTGTTGGACACCGGACACTTTACACACCTTTTGGGGGGGGGGGACCGACAGAAGTAACCTATCACTGAAGTGACTAAAGGGGAATAATGGTGATTTTGCGCCGGGCTCGGCCGCCTGCTTCCGCCCCAACCAGCAATGAATCTTGACTCGCTCTCGCTGGCTTTGTCTCAAATCAGCTACCTGGTGGACAATTTAACTAAGAAAAACTACAGAGCCAGCCAGCAGGAAATACAACATGTGAGTCAATGGTGTTTTGGTGACGATAAATATGCTTACTTTTTAACCTGAAATTTGGAGAACTATGTCAGCATTGCTAAGTTACATCAGGGAACTGAAGGTACTGACAATTTGATGCATCCAATTTCCTCAGATTGTGAATCGTCACGGCCCTGAGGCAGACCGGCATTTATTACGCTGTCTCTTTTCCCATGTGGATTTCAGTGGCGATGGTAAAAGCAGTGGCAAAGATTTCCACCAGGTAATAAATGTAGCTTCTGTTTTGAAAATTGAGACTCATTATCAAAAATTGAAGTTTATTGGTTTCAGAATTTGTTCTAATTTTTTATTACCCATCTCTTATTTGCTTCAGACACAATTTCTGATCCAGGAGTGTGTGTCTCTTATTACGAAACCAAATTTTATTTCAACGCTTTGCTACGCCATTGACAATCCCCTGCACTATCAAAAGGTTTGTTGATCTGGCTTTCAAAAATGGACTCTCTTGTATTCAAATTTGGCAGTTTTGTGATTTAAGTGTTTGTGTGATACACACTGAGTTCATTGGTTTCATGTCTGCTTGTTTGTAGAGTTTGAAACCATCACCTCATTTATTTACTCAGCTGAGTAAAGTTCTCAAGCTTAGCAAGGTTCAGGAGGTAGGCATGAAGTTTTCCAATATATTCCAAAATAATGTCAAAAATTGTGAGTGGCTGTTTAAAAATGTACCTGCTTTCGCTAGGTGATTTTTGGCCTTGCTCTGCTGAACTCCAGTAACGCAGACCTCCGAGGGTTTGGTAAGTGTTCACTTCCTGACTCTTAACTTGTTTTCAGTTTCACTTCTGCAGCATTAGATTCTCTGCCAAGGCTTTCGGCTCAAACCCCCCCGTAACTTTCTTTCACAGCTGCTCAATTTGTGAAGCAGAAGCTCCCTGATCTCCTCCGCTCGTACGTGGACGCAGACCTCGGAGGAAATCAGGAAGGTGGCTTCCAAGACATTGCCATAGAGGTTCTGCATCTGCTCCTCTCCCATCTTCTGTTCGGTCAGAAGGGCTCGAGCGGAGTCGGACAAGAGCAGATTGACGCGTTCCTCAAAACACTGTGCAGAGGTTAGTGGAAAAATCCACTAAATAATTACTACTTACATGTTATATTTATCTAGTTCTCCCAGTGGGAATTGGTTCTCACGCTGTGCTCTAGAGTCATTCAGTCCTGTGTTTTTGTTTGTGTCCCAGATTTCCCGCAGGAGCGCTGTCCTGTGGTGCTCGCACCACTGCTGTACCCTGACAAACGGGACATTCTCATGGACAGGATCCTGCCAGACTCTGGAGAATTAAACAAGACCATGATGGAGAGTTCACTTGCTGACTTCATGCAAGAAGTTGGCTATGGCTTTTGTGCAAGGTATTTACAGCTTAAATGGAGGAAAAAGCACCCAAAAATTCAGTTTCACTAGTTTACACATCTTCATGTTATTTCAAACCTGTATGCTGTTCCTTGTCGGCATGAATGTGGTCAATGTATAGAAAAGAGATTCTTCTTTTGAGTGGAATGTAAATGACTGTTTTGGAATATAACCTGAAAGTGAACTATTTATGCTGTTCATTTAAAGGGATTCCCATGCATTTATTGATTTGTGTGTTTCCCCAGTCTTGAAGAGTGCAGGAACATAATCCTGCAGTATGGGGTGCGAGAGGTGACAGCCAGTCAGGTGGCCAGAGTGCTGGGCATGATGGCCCGCACTCACTCTGGGCTGTCCGATGGCATCGGCCTACAGGTATGTTGTTGTTAACTATAAATATTAAAAGAGTTTCTGGTTTTAGATCTGCTGGAATTCTAATGTAACAAAGTTTGAGTTAACGGATCCAGATAGGCAGTCTGAACAGGTTTGAATAACTAGTTTTTCTTTTTATCTGTAGTCCATCTCAAATCCAGTGGGCGGTGGGATCTGGAGTGATGGGAAGGACAAGAGTGACGGCTCTCAGGCCCACACCTGGAATGTTGAAGTTCTAATTGATGTGGTCAAAGAAGTGGTGAGGCTGTGTTTGTTTTAGATGCATTACCAGATCAAACGTTAGATAGCAGACCAGAACTTAAATTTGCTTAACTCTGCTTGTTCTTCTCAGAACCCCAATCTGAATTTCAAAGAGGTGACCTATGAGCTGGATCACCCAGGCTTCCTGATCCGGGACAGTAAGGGGCTTCAGATAGTGGTCTATGGGATCCAGAGGGGTCTGGGAATGGAGGTGTTCCCAGTGGATCTCATCTACAGACCATGGAAGCATGCAGAAGGACAGGTAGAAAAAAAAGTCTTCATTTGAAGTGTCGCCAATTCTTGCATAGGAAATAAAGTAGCATATTGAAGTCTTGCGCTCTTGTGTTCTCCAGCTGTCATTCATTCAACACTCGCTGATGAGTCCTGAAGTCTTCTGCTTTGCTGACTACCCCTGTCATACTGTCGCCATTGACATCCTGAAGGCCCCACCTGAGGATGACAACAGAGAAATAGCCACATGGTAAGTCTTGACCAATTTTAGACCATCTAGTTTTCTAAAAGTTGTTTTCTGAATGTTACATCTTCTTCTTTTGCTTTGTTCAACAGGAAGAGCTTGGACCTAGTGGAGAGCCTCTTACGCCTCTCTGAAGTCGGGCATTACGAACAGGTGAAGCAGCTCTTCAGCTTCCCTATCAAGCACTGCCCGGACATGTTAGTGCTGGCGCTGCTGCAGATCAGCACCTCCTGGCACACCCTGCGTCATGAGCTCATCTCCACCCTCATGCCCATCTTCCTGGGCAACCACCCCAACTCTGCCATCATCTTGCACTATGCCTGGCATGGACAGGTGGGTGGATTTAACATTAGTTTGAAGAGGCGCAAAGTTCTGTTCTGCTGTCACTGTGTATTAATGTGCCTGGGTTATGTTTCCAGGGCCAGTCCCCTTCCATCCGCCAGCTGATCATGCACTCTATGGCAGAGTGGTACATGAGAGGAGAGCAATACGACCAGGCCAAGCTATCCCGCATCCTGGATGTGGCTCAGGACTTGAAGGTACTGATCTCCTGCCCCTGCTGTCATGAGTAGTAGATTAATAGGGTTGGAAACTGTTTTTATATTAAAGTGGTACATTTTGAATGCTTTTGTTGTTGTGCATTGCAGTCTCTATCGATGCTGCTGAATGGTACTCCATTTGCCTTTGTTATTGACCTTGCTGCACTTGCCTCTCGCCGTGAATACCTCAAACTTGACAAATGGCTCACTGACAAAATTCGAGAGCACGGGGTAAGTGAGCTTTCAGTTTGACACTACTGTTCAAAAGTTTAGGGTCTTTTTTTTTAAATATTTTTATTTTTATTTTTTGGCAAAGCTGAATTTTCAGCAGCCATTAAGGCCGTTTCACACTGAGCACAATGCGAAAAAGCGAGGCAAATCACCAACAAATGTTGCTTTCACACAGAGCATAATCGCCTTCTGCTAATTTACGCCTGCACGTGCTTTTATTTATTT
>SCHK01262740.1:230-22127 GCA_004124795.1 Poropuntius huangchuchieni
AATTATAATAATAAATGTATTAAATTGTTAAGAGGATGCACACATATGATATATTGTTTAAGTGTTTTTTTTTTTTTTTTTTAATCATTTTCAAATATTCTTTATTTAAAAATTTTAATATTAGAATATTTAAATTTTTAAGTGGATGCAAACATTTTTTATATGGTTTTTGTTTTTTTTTTTTTTTTTTACTATTATTTGAAGGGCTTGATTCCCATAATGCCCCTCCCCCCCAGTCTCTAATATGGGTAGCAATCTTTTGACTGGGGCACGTGGTATTTGAGGACTCCAGTGTTCAAGCAAATGATCTCAAATAGCAGGTGCTTGGGTTCTTTTTGCATATTTTCTTATATGACTTATCTGACACCTCTAAAGCTGCACGTTACATTCTTATCATTTGGCATTGGATGATATCCACAGAACCCTGTCCTACTGATATGCGATAAAGAGCGCATTGAAATGTTTCGTACAGATTTTAGTTGACGTCAGAGAGGAAGAGACAGAATGAATGAGCAGAGAAAGAGAGAGAGAGAGATCCAGGTCGCCAAAGCTATCAGCTGGGACTAAAACTCATCAGCCAGAAAACAAACTGGGCCACACATCCCTCTCTGGGTGGTCTGGCTCCACTGCACTCATAGAATGAGCGCTGACTCTCTTCCAGCGGATGCAACTGCAAATCCTGCCAGGGACCACGGGTTTATAGCTACACCCCTCCAGCTCCTGACGCTCTCGCTGCGACCGAAAAATCCTCTGGCTAATGACATACAGGCCCGGACCTGGAGGGGGAGAAAGGGTTAAAGCAAGCCAATTGAGCGAATAATAAGTTCAATTTAGGAGATTGGAGGGCTGGTGTGGAATGAAAACCAGAGGACACCACTGCAAGCTGTTCTAGAGAGAACGGGAACCATGGAAAGGAGGGAAGCCTGGCAGGTGGCCAGAGAGAGGACTCTGAGTTCGGCGGTGGCTTTAGTACTGAGGGCTATGTGCGGTCAAGGGACTGATGGGGTTTCATATAATTAAAGCAATTCTTATCTTTGCACAGAATAATAAATGATAACAAAAATTGTCATATATGCTGAGGCAATTCAGCAGAGTTATGCCAGTGGAAGTTTATCACTTGTATGCAAATGTGCATTTCATAACCCACAATAAGCTCAAGAGAGCACACAATGGAATGAATGCAAAGAAGCCTGCAGCAATCAGGTTGTAAAATGCAATAAGGCGTGGAATTATTGATGCAGGAAACTTTTCCTCAGTGTAGTGCTTGTTTATTGTGTTGAAATGAAAGTCAGGTTTGTTTTCAGTTGGGACAAAATGGATATTTTGAATAATGTCCGATTCTAAGGAATTTACTTATGCAAGTCTGATTTATAGAGACACTTCGGATAGACATTGAAGCAATATGCTCGAATATTTTTCATTACTCACCAGATTGCAGTATCAAGTGATTTATTTATTCAAATTCTCCTAAATGGATAAGCACGAAATGCTACATTGTCATTTCCAGTAACATTTTTTCCTATTATGGTTTGTTTGATTACTTTAATGTACAAGTGAAACTGTATTTTGTTTCTTTCCACTCATTTGTCTCCACTTCTAATCCCTCTGCTCAATACAACATAGCATTGTGCATTAGTCACTGCTTTCTTTTAACTTCTGTGACCGTAATGTGGACTAAGGATAAAGCGATTTGACTTGCGGACCACCCAGTTTAGTCAACAGTCTGCAGGTAGAAGAAACCCACACGCAATAGTTCCATTTCCTTGAATGCACTTTATTTAAACAACAGCATTTGAAAAACAAAATCAAAAAAACGAAACATTGTCATACAAACAAAGAAGCCAAATGATGCACATAAGTTAATTATCACTTAGTGATAATGACAATGCATTCGATTGACAAGGAAAGTACCAATTCAGGAGTGGCAATCCTGATTCACATTGTAGGCGTTTATGAGTACAAAAACGATGAAAACTGATGAAAATTATGAGATCATCTAATTTTGTCATCTCCGAAGCAAAGAACTGGAGCATTGTGCTTAGTTCAGAGGCACTGTATGATAAACAAAAGCATTAGCAAGATGAGCAGGAACATCTTTATGGGGTATTGAAAATGATTATGATCCTTTTTTTGTTATGTTTGAGACATGTACTTGTGTACCTGTAAATTTCATATCAAAGCGATAAATTATAAACACTTGAAGAGTCAAAGTTCAGATCATCCCAATTGAATTGTCTAAATAGTGTGTGTAAATATAAGAAAGTGGCCTTGGAGGCCTTCAGTTTTTCAATTCCAAACTCTAAAAGTCAACCTAATGTGATAGTGGCTTTGTAGATGACCAGATACCAAACAAATGAGTCAAAGCAAGCTTTTGTCTTAACCGCAACACTTCTCAGACATGCCTCTCCAGGAGTCTGCTGCCTCTCAAGGATCTAGCCTCTCCACAAGAAGACATGATCACCTCCACTTAACCTCGACACCGCAGCATGGGAGACAACGATTACTTTCCCGCCTGGTGAACGAGAAAATGAGGGAACAGAGAGGATGGTAGAGAGAACTGAAAAGACAGAATGAAAATGAAAGACATGGATAATTGGGCAGTGACCTTGACCTCATGCTCATCAGGGACTCTTGGAATCTTCTTTGTTTCTCCTCGGCGTCACTCTCGCCACTAACTCTGACAAAGACAGAGAGGAGGAGGTGATAGAGGAGAAGAAGTGCGTGGTTGTTCGCTCCCGCTGAGTGGTAAGCCACCCCCATGGTAGGTTAAACACCAGTCTAGGACACACAGACACATGCGTGCACATGCTTTCATCATTTATGAGGGTAATTTGGGAGGTGTACAGGGACGGACTCATCAGAAGAGCTTGTCTCCAGCTGATCTAGACTCGGCGGGGTGGCGGGATTTGGAGAAGATGCTCAAAGTGTAACGAAAGGGGCGGTGCAGGCCTCCAAAATTGGCAGATGATTGACATGCTTAAGTAAGGTGTAGATCAAGCAGGCAATCACTACCATGTTATTAAAGACCTTTTGCAAAACCTGCAGGTATCCAAGATTTCATTCAGTAGCTCTTTCCATTATCAAATGCAACATATGATAAGCAACGTCTAACATTTAAAGATGATGCGTAAATGTAACTAACCTTAAAGGTTTTAAATGAGTAGTAAGAGGGTGAAATAACCTAAAAGACTGTAGATTGTTGTCAGTGAGCATAAAGAAAAATCACATAATCACAGATTTTTAGGTTGTTTACAGTAATGTAAGATTTTTAGGGGAGCAACGATGAAAGTACATCAGATCTGTATAATCGCCTATGACTGACCATAAAGTTTAGATTTGGGTAAATGCAGACCAGGGAGCAATCAAGCAAACAGCAAGACTGAAATTGAAATGAGGCGACGATGCAGATGGGTGAATTGGACAGAAAATGGTTAGAAGAATTCAGTCTCTCTGGAGAGGTGAACAGCAGAGAAGCACATCATAGTCTAAGGCTGTCTAGGTGTCAACAGTTACTAGGTATAAAGCACACCAGGCTCTTTTGCCACCTGCACATCTTATTAGAGAGCTCTAGTCCTTGAAGCCTTTGTGTGGTCTTTACTTGAATATGTGTGAGAAATGCAGCATGGCCACAGTGAAGTCATAACCAGGTACAAACGGTCTATGTAATAGAGAATAACTTCTCAAGTTGTATACCTTGTGATTGGAATGCCATCTTCTATATCTTCTGAGAAAAATATGTGTATCCCCATTTTAACTAATGTTCTGCTGGAATGCATTAGTCATAGGCATGTGCAGGTGTGGACACTGTGCCTATGTGAAAGAGTCAGGATGCTCAAAGGAATTGCAAGAACCACATCAGCATTTTGCACATTAAAGATTCTAAATAAAACATTTTCATTTGTAGTAGACAAAACATGGACATAGACCACAATTATCACTCGTTTGAAACAAAAATAGTTTAAAGGTTAGCATAAGGTTAACAACAATATTTTGTCTATTATCTGTGAAAGAGCAAGTAGCAGCTGATTCTCAAAAACAAATCAGAACCCTGGATCCAAGTGTTGCCACGGTGTCATGGATGATTTGCAACAGGTGGCCATGTTGCCTCAAGTTACGCCGATCAAAGTTTCAATCAGAATGCAGAGTTCATGCTTGCTGAGTTCTGATTGGCTCAAAAGAAGGATTGTCATCATATGCACAAAAAGATCATATAAATTCCAATGATTCCTCTTATTTCTATTCTTTTAATATTCATCACCTCATCTGCCAAGTGCTGTTCTCTTTGGAAAAGTACATAATGCTGATAGAATTGGCAGTACATATCACATGATTCACTCAATAACTTCAGTAACTGCTTCCAATTCGTTCCTCTCTGTTTTGGCAGTGTTTCTTTCTTTCACAACGTCTCTCATTACCAAAACATCTGCTGCAAGCCAAAAGCTGATATTAGACCATGAAAATAGAACTAAAAATAACAGCAAGAACAACCATAATAACAATAATAACAATAACAACAATAATAATTGAGGGTGAAGATAGCAATAAATAGTGCTGTGGAGTTGGGTGTGGGTAAGTGTGGTCAATTCAGGACATTGTGGGCATCAGTCAGTAAAAGAGAAAGATGTGGGAGGTGACGGAAGAGAGAAGAACTACCGCACTTCCACGCAAGCGCAGTTGCTGGAAATGCTTCGCTTTTCTCCACTAGGCCAGAGGCAGATGCAGTTAGACTGCACCCTCACCATGTGTCCTTCTGTCCATAGCAGTCAGTCCTCCCACCAATTATGTTTTATTCTCACTGCCGTTTAAGTGTAGAGAGAGCAAAACTGGAATGAAACCTACGGGCTAAACATATCTGTATAAAGCAAACCTTCAACCACTGGACAGGAGTGACGGATTGGGATGTTGTGCACAGTCTGTATTGGGTGTGCATGGGTGGTGGGGGTAAAGGAGTGATTTCTTGAACCGTGTGGGACCGCTTGGAATGACGCTTGCGGCTGGTTGTGGGAAGGATGGCGTGGTCTTCAAAAGCGCCACTGGGCTAACTGTGGACCTTTCAGCACACCGCATGTGTTTATAGTAGGGCTCCTGGGCTGGGCTGATGTGTACACCCAAGATCTCATCTGTACCTCCAACCCAACCGACTGCTTAAGCAGTCAAGCACGGCCCTCAGTTGGCGACCACCAGAATGCCCCATCATGGAGGGGAAAATGAGGACAGCCACAGCCGCCCACTAGGGTCCCTGATCGGACAGGAGTGAAGTTGTTGGTGTCCTATAGGAGATCATTGGCTCATCTAAAGCACTGTCCCTGCCATTTTAACCCTGTAGAGTAAAAGAGGGGGCACGGATAGTGGTATTTTGTGAGAGACCCCCTGCTCTCAGATTAGAAATGAAACACTCGGTGAAAGACTGGCCTTCTTGACATTCTTAGCATGCAAGTTTGAATGCTTGTGACATGTTGGGGTTAAGGCAGCTATCTTGCCTTAATTTGAAAACGAATGCTTCCCAGCCAACCAAATTCTTTACTTGTAGCACGCCATAGGGATTGCTTCTGTACCATGCCATCCCTGTAAGTAACTTGTGAGGTATGAGGCCAGGAGTAGATCACAACTCATCTTTCTACACCAGAACTTTACATGTCACCCTAATCAAAATGGAGATCTTGTCTGGTTTGGTTTGCCTTGTACAGGTCCTCAGAGGACACTGTGTCTTTGTCAGTAAGTTTCTAAGCTGTCTCTCCTTCACTGCAGAATAGTTGTAAGTGCTCACTCCTTGCCTTTCCCCACCTACATTATAGTCTTTGTTGAGACTTTGTTTTATCTCTGATATTCTGCTTGATCTCGGGGACTTGGGGATGAACCACATGGGGGCAGGGAATTTGGTCTGGCTGATCCCAGAGTCAGGCCTTTGTCTTTATTCTCATCTGAAGAAACAGCTGGAGTTGAGACAGAGTTGGCTGCTCCGGCTGGTGCGCTTTCATGCCCACTGTAGATCTCCTCGTGGCCATCTTCACTGGATTCCGCATCCTCCGAACTGGAGAGCAGCTCCTCATCACGATATTCGGCTACGTCTACACCGCCACCCTCAGACCCAAGCTCCTTCAGTCGGCCATGATGCTTCACGTGATAACGCTGGTTCTGGAAGAACTTGACAATGGTGTGTTTGGGCAGATCTAATTGAGCTGAAAGGGTGTGGATTGCTTCCTGGTCAGGATAGAGGCCCACATCTTGGATGAAGCTCTGTAAGATGCCTAGAGCCTCCAGAGAGATCTTGGTGCGGGAGCGAGGTTTTTTTGTGACGTTGCTAACCCCTCCACTGTTGCCTGAACCTGCATTAGCCTGGGGGTTCTCTTCAGCTCCAGAATTGGGAACAGGTTCTTCTCGGATGGGAGAGTGGTCCTTCAGTGGCTGCATGGGCTGTCTGTGAAGTGCCTGGTGGGAAAGTTGAAGAGTTATTAGTTGGGCCAGAGAGATCTCTTACCTAGATCTATAAACAAGCGTCAGCAGTATGGAATAATTGAAAAACTGCTTAAAAGTTCAAAGTGTCCTTTCAATGAATGTCTCTTGAAGTTAATGTCCTCTGTGCACTTGAGTATGTGATCAACTCTGGTAAAAATCAAACCAGACCGCTCTGGGCTATGATTGTTTAACTATGTATATTGTACACATAATTCCACAAGATTAAATATCTTGTCATTGCATCATGTTTTGAGACCATCAAGGCGACTAACAGCATCTGAGCTGACACATCGACCGCATGAAATTCAACAGAGGAAGAAGCTGAACAAATACACACCAAAACCAAAATAAATTACATCAAAAGAGTCTGTTATGAAGAGATGTATTTTAAAACAACCATTTGAAGTATAGTGGCAAGTTGGTTTCATCTATCATTTTGACAGGGATAAATTCCATCCCAGTTAGCACAGACTAGTGACTGCTAAATTTAACAGTAAAAGTAAAGCATAAGCACAGACAGTAAGAAATGACACTTTTGACTTTGAGATGTGAGATTGTTTGCATATGCTATTGTCTTGGACAAACACAGTGTAATCATTAGCGTTTTCCAACAAGTTAGAAGACTAAAAGAGCTACACTATTGTTTTTACAGAGGCTCCCAGACCCTCCATATGTTTCTCAATAAATCTGCCATTTTCTTCTAGTGTGGGCGCCAAAACAGGGAAGGGGGACTGGGGGGGACAGAGTATAAAACAGTGGTAAAATAGGATTAGGAGTAAATAGCAGATATTTAGTGAGAGGGAAAAAGAGGTATCTGGCGAGCTCTGATACAAGAGAAGGTGCAGTGTGTCACAGCTGAGCTATCGAAGTCTGTGGCGCTGTCCTGCTGAGTTTATGACCAGGGTGGGGTGCCCAGTGCCTCCACACTGGAATGCTAAGCTATAAATCTGCGGTGCATTAAAATTAAAGGACCTACATAAAGATAATAGTCATGCGCCTCTCTCTGTCTCTCTCCTGCTCTCTCTCTCTATTCCCTAAATAATAACAGGGTATTTTTTAAATAATATTGAGGGCAGGCCAGACCATGAAATTGCTCCGATTTCACTTGTGGGGGCTGTTTTGGGCTGGCGCTTTACAGGAAGTGTGTAGGTTTGTTCTTTTTCTTCTCTGTTTCTCCATAATGTATTACTTTCCATGTCTCAGAGAAACAAACAGAGGCCACAAAAAAGGACGAGAAAAAGAAATGTCAAAGAAGTTTGAAGATGGTGAATAATTAGATTGACCACAAGGCATAACAGCACAAAATACCCGTTAGCTTAGCTAAAGAGACCACACACACATTCACAAACTCATTCATCCTGTATATGTTTGCTTGTTGTGTATATTATTTTATGAAATTCTGGGAACAATTTAGGTACGTTCCAAAGACATATATACAGTACACGCCAAAATGCACAACACAAATATTAAATAATGACGTTGCGCATTTACATACCATTGCTTTGGCATCCTATCAGATATTTTCAAATTCAGAGACGGAGTGAGTCCTCCAGCAGCCCATTCAGAGTAAAGAGATGCCTGTTCCTGCGTTCTGATGGTGGACGCTAATGAAGAGCTTTTCTGCCAAGCCAGAGGAGTGACTCCATTTCAAAACCCTGCTTTAGCTATAAAGCCAACCTCCGATTTCCTCCACCATCCAATTCATTCACCTACTCAGTTCTTAAACAACGTCTTCTCAACCACAGGAGTCACATTTGGACACGGGGCCATTTTTCCCTGCACGCCTTTCTTTTTTCAATATTCATCTCCATCGCTTCCTTCTTTCCTAATTCCAAGCTGGGACGGGTCTGTGAGTTCATTGCATTAAGAAAAAGTATCTTTTTTCCCCCTTTAAACACAAATCAAGGCAAATTATGGTGAAGAAGTATGAAAGAATTATAGAACATAAAAAATTCAGTTGATTCTTAATGAGGACCGGCCCTCGTGGGGACAGAGGCAGGATTAAGGGGGGACTGTGTTGCCACTGGAGACGCCATTAACAGGCAGATAAATATGTAATGATGAGAAAGACACTTTCCTGTTGGTTTGCTTGTGCATGACTTCACCTACTCCAATTATCATGTGCATCATAATTTTTCTTCGCCACACTGCAATACCTCAGGAATGGGTGAGTCATGTACGTGTGTGTGTGTGTGTGTGTGTGTCTTCATATTTGTTTCAGAATGTGTACTTTAGGCAGTCCACAAAATTAAAAGAAATTTACTCACGCATTACTCACTATTCCTATTATGGAAGCCTGTTACTGCCTCAGAAAAAAAAAGTTCATTTAATTTTATCTCAAAATTGACATTTTTAGTAAATGTGACATCTCACAGTGTAACTTTAAATTGCACAATTGTGACTTTATCTTTATTTTAAACTTTATCTTACAATTACTGTACTCCTTTTACCCCAGCACTCAATCGGGGTCCCAATCCACATGGCAGGGTCTAGAGGGCACTTCAGTGCACACTGCAGCATCCAATTTAGCAAAAACAAAGGAGAAATTATTCATAAGAAATGTCTTGCCAAATGAGCAAAGGGAGGCACTTAAGACCATACACACGCATTGCAGAAACAGCGTGAAGACGACGTGGGACTGGGTCGGCCATCTAGAGTGTGTTAGTGTGTATCCCTAAGGTGGGGCAAGCTGCACCCAGGGACTCACATTGACATGTCATGGAGTGGTTAAAACCGTTATGATACAAAAAAAATTCACTAAAAAATTACACACGGTGGTGGCATGATTCACGATTTTAAAATAAGATCCGGAAATCGAGGGGCTTTAGTGAGTGCAAGGGAGTCCACAAAAGTCCCCCCATCGAAAAAAAAAAAAAAAATTTTGTACAAAATCAAACACTCTAAAACTGTTAGAGTGACTGCTATAAAACTGCTTTAGAACAATATTTATGCTCATGATTTATGCTCTATATAAAGAAACATAAATTTCTCTTTAGATCGAAATCTGTTCTAAACGGGTAATAACGAAGTCACGTTTGATGATCTTATAAGGGTAAAATAAAACATCAGTGAATTCTGTTGGTCACACTGAGGTGCTATCGACTTAAAAAAAACTGTATACATGTATGTGCTGCATGTGTTCATTAATTAACATGCTCATGTCTGCATAAGCAGCTGGGACGCATGTGCTGTGGTGGCAGGCAGGCTGGAGCCGAGGGGGCTGCTGGGTATTTTGATTTGAGGAGGGTCCCTCGTTACTACTAGTTCTACTCCCCCCCCCCCCCAAAAAAATTAAAAAAAATAAAATAAAAGCAACAAGGACACAACTGCACAAACAGCCATATACATGCTCATGTATGGCATTTTCATGTTGACAGCACAATATCTTGTAACTTATGTATTTTATTGTATTTTTATTATTTTTAATTATTTTAGACATGTTACAGTATATCATATTTATAATATTTATACAATGTATTTGTATTTATATAATATTTGATATATTTAATATTATATTCATATTATTTTAATATTATATCTAATAAATACAACAATGCTATATGTGTGCTCAGTATATGTACATATCACATCACATAAAAAATACAAAAATTATAAATGTTATATTTATATTATAATAAAATATTTTACTATTACATAATTTTGTTTCAATTAAATATATCACTATGAATATTAATATAACAATGCTATATATGTGCCCTTTATGACATATACTTAATAAAAACAAATAAACAACAGAAAAAAATTCCTTATATATAATTCTACTTTTAGCAACATGTTGCTTTAGTAAATGCACTGACTATCCTCGATATATGTTTTATGATCAATGTTGTGCAAGAGTTCATGGTCAAAGTCAGTGTAGAGTTACTAAAGAGCTTTACTGTAGTGAAGTCTCTTGAGTCATTACGCGTGTGTGTGTATGTGCATATATGTGTGTCTGTGTGTGTGTTCCTTCTCTTCCCGTAATTATTAATATCAGGGCTGTGGTGGCACTGTCTGTCAGGGTGTGTCCTAATGGGGCATTTCCTTCTGCGCCCAAAACACATAAATGAGTATATTTACACACATACACACACACACACACACACACACACACACACACACACACACACACATGCTGCCAACAGACTGTTTATTCCACTGACATAAAAGAGAAAGCGAGCAAGAGAGAAAGAGACGTAATGGGCTAAGACAGTAACAGAGAGCCACTCTGTCTCCATTTGTTAGTACTTAATCTTAATACGGCTGCTCAACTTAAGTTAATAAATGTTAATAAACAGCAATCATTGTGAGTGAATTAAACCGCAATGCTTTACTGGCAGGGTGAGAAAGAAGAGTAGGTTAAAAGAAGGTGGAAAGCATTGATCCAAGGGTTTGTAGATTTATGTGTATGCCGTTTATGGTTGCATGTATTTACATATCAGTATTAGTGTGTAGATGTGTGTGTATTGTGTATGAATGCACGTCTATGGTAATACTGGAAAAGTGTGTGTCCACAGTCTTTACTATAATGACCCTGGCTGGCATAGGGGAAAGTCCATTTAATCAGTAGCGTGTTATTTGGAATTCTGTGTGTGTGTGTCATTAAAGAGGTTGGGGTGTGCTGGGTTATTAGATGTTGGCAGGAATGCTGCATAAACGATGCTGATATTAAAACTAAAGCCTCAAAGAAGTGTACACAATGAACACATTTATATGATCATTTATGCAGAACTTAATATTGTTTTTCCTCTTTCCTCTTTCCTTCAAGCCTTATAAACTTAGCAGTCTAATTATACATTTTTTTACTTTTAAATTTAATCAAGTTTTCTTGTACAAAACACTTTACCTTTTAGAATTAAGCATCCTTTTTTAATGGACAAAAATAGACTAAATAAATAAATACATAAATACATAAATACATACATACATACATACATATATATATATATATATATATATACTTTTTTTTTTTTTTATATTTATTTTTTTTAAATAAATTTTTATTAATTGTTTTTTTTTTTAAATTACTTCTAAAGGGATAGTTCTCCCAAAAATGAAAATTCTGTCATCATTTGCTCACCCTCCACTTGTTCCAAACCTGTATGAGTTTCTTTCTTCTGTTGAATACAAAATAAGATATTTTGAAGAATGTTGGTGACCCCAAAGAGTTGACGGTAGCCGTTAACTTCCATAGTATTTTTTTACTCCATACTATGGATGTCAATGGCTTCCATCAACTGTTTGGGCACCAACATTCTTCAAAATATCTTCTTTTGTATTCAACAGAAGAAACACATACAGGTTTTTCCAACAAACTCTATGCAAATCCTGCTTTAAACTTTGTTAAAATCACAAAACATTCTGAAATATCACACTGCGATTGCTATAAATGAATTTTCTGAACACTGGTTTTGACATGAAAATGTGGACTATTGTGTTCATTTATTCATCTGCCTTCCATGTTATAGAAAGTAAAAATGAATATTTAATAATTGGTCTTTCTGGACTGATGGAACATTTCATTTCTCTTAATATGACCATCCTCTACTGCAAACATCATATTAAATTGCTTTCTTTTGCCACACATATTTGTATGCAATATGAAGTATGCAATTTGAATAGTTTCATAAACTCACCTGAGGGTCAGTGGGCAAGTGTAGTACAGTGTGCAGCCGTTCACTGTGGTGATGGCGGGACTCTTCCTCATACACCAGATCCCTGTCCGCCTGTGGAAGGCTCAGAAACCTCCGGATAGTACACAGGTTCTCCCAGAGAGTCCTGTTCTCCGGGCTGGGACTCTCTTTCCAGCGAAGCAGCTCGCACAGCCATCCCTTGAAGAATGGATGAGGGTTCATTACACATTTTGATTTGGTTAAGGAATTTTTTCAACAATATCAGTAAATAATAACAACATGCATCTTGCCTTCTTAGTGGATTACCCACTAAAGCACCACTACAGAGTCTTTCTTCTCTTTTTGGGGCATTTATGTCACTTTAACAGGGGATATTAGAAAAAGGTAAGGAAGTGATCGGCAGAATGGGTTGTGAAACCTTGAATTCACTCCTTGAATTCGATTTTATTTATTTTATGACCATAAAGTTTACTTTACAGTAAACAACTAGCACCATAAAGCATCACAAGTGCACTGAGAGAGCGAAAAGTGTGTGAAAGAGAGAGTGAAATGGTGGGAGATTAGGAAGATTTGATTATCTCTGCTAGACTGGGCCAGTCTTTGACACCAGCTGTTGTGTGCAGCCAACCACTTCCAGCACACATTGTTAATGACCTGAGCATCTCTCTCTCTCTTTCCTTCTCCCTCAGCTCCTCCTGGCCAGCTGCAGCAGATGGGCGCGTTCAGCCGTGACCCCCCCACCCGACCCCAGACCTGTGAGACCTAACCGCATCTGTCACACACACATTCATATATATACACACACCAGCAGAGCAGCACTTTGCTGACACATCTCATACACGCAAACATGCGAAGACGCCCCTAACACATGCCTCTAGATGAGGTGGCCGCACCTGGAAAGCCATGCCGCAATAACGCAGAGCTCCTCAGTAAAGCCAGCAGCAGAGACTGAACCTCTCTCAGGCTATTACATGGTAAGAATTAGGCGCAGCTGGGAATGGGATCATATTTGACTAAATCAATTAGCCCTCTTTCATCTAAATGAGACAGAGACAAACAAATGGTCCAAAAGCTTTAAAAAAAAATTCTTTATCAACACTGTGAAATGAATGCCATGCTTTTCCAGTTTGTGTTAAAGAATGGGATTGTTGTTGTTCTTTGCACCAACACATTGTGGCCAGGGTCCAAAATTAACTTTTTTCCTATACCTGTTAACGGCAGGTAAATTGGACAATTTTACCATCCATATACACATACATGGAAAAGAAAAGGGTGAAAGGTTTCTCTTATTGAAAAAGAAAAGGGTGCCAAAAATGTATTATTATTATTATTATTATTTCACACAAATATAAAAAATAGATAGATTAAAAAAACAGTTTTCTATTATAATATATTTTTAAAAAGTAATTTATTTCTGTGATGGCAAAGCTGAATATTCATCATCCATTACATTATTATTACATTACATTAATCATTCTAATATGCAGATTAAGAAATTAATAATTTGGTGAAAGAACTTGCTTAGCAATTGAAGCAATGTTTGAAGAAATTTGAGATTCTGTTATATATATATATATATATATATATATATATATACACACACACACACACACACACACACACACACATAACAGAAACTAAAATTGCTTCAAACACTGCGACAATAGCTAAGTTCTTTTTATTTGCCTATTTAGTGTTTGCCAACTGTTAATTTTGGACTCTGGATAACTTTATGAATAAGCTTAAAGCTTATAAAATGTTTCAAAAACCAAAAGTAGATTACTGTGATGTGTTTTTATAACTGCTACTTGGCTGTTTACTTTAGTTAGAAAATGTTTAAGAGTTTTTCAAGGCCTCAAAAACATTGACTATTACACCTCTGTGACGTATACTTTTAGTCACAATATTATTCATTCTTTATATAGTTGTCTAGGAACAAGTGTCAATGTAAAAGGTATGAGGAAAGAAATCAGATCAATCTATGGATCACTGGATGCACGTCTGTATCACAACATAAGCCATGACTCATGGGATGGGAGAGATTGACAAAGGCACTGAAAGACAGTGAGATCCTTTGGCAGGATCTGGAATGGTAAGTCAGAGATGAATAAATGGAAGGCATTTATCAGGCTATCTGTTGATGTTGATGTTTTTGTTTATCAGCTGCAGAGACGCGCCAGAATCAGATATAACAGTCTGCACATACGGACACCGTTACTTCCCCTACACTGACTGAGGAAAGAATATGTAAGCTAAGTATAATCTTAACATCTTTTCAGAATATAATAAATCACGACATGTTTAAATATCCTATCCCTTAATATTTCCAGCACCTGAAAATATATTTTTTAATTATTTTCAAATGATTTATTTGTATTTAATTTTTGTACAATAAAAATCTCTAAAGAAGCCATAAAAGCCATTTAAGCTGAGAAACCTGAAAGCACCACACATGAACAACCTTATTTTTAACAGGTAGTGTACACTTCTAAGATGCATTAAAATTTTCCTGTACACTGAAATAAAATGCAAACCCCTTACGCAAGATGTACTTGAAAAGTAGAAGACACAATTATTAGGTTAGCCTAGCTTAGAATTTTTATCTTTGTAGTTTTGGCTTTATGTTAAATGAAAGGATGGAAACATGCCCGGATTATTTACTATAATGAAAAAATCAATTCTTACTTGGCTCTTGTTGGCTGCCACCTTGGCGAAAAGTGCCTGAGACACTTTTGCCCGCTTCATCTCCTGCTGGATTTCGTCATAAATGGCTGAGGTGATGTTAACCAGTGGCTCCAGTTTCAGAGGAAGGTCAGGGTTAGGACCAGAAGTTTTAGACTGTGTGGGTCCAGCGGTCAAAGGTAAAAGCAACAAAGACAAATTGGTTAGATAAATATTCATAATTGCTAGAGAGAGTACAATATGATATAACATTCATGGATGGCATTTTAGAGCCTTGTTTGTACCTGCAATTTACTGAGATTTTAGCAGATAAATCATTAAAGCATCCCGTTAGTAAACTCTTTGTAGTACATGTTTGAAGTATGGTGTATTGATTTTAGAGTGGTGTGTTTTCTTATTCAATGTTTGAAGTTGCCCTGCAGGCACAGGCAAGTAATCTCACATTCCCCAGTAAAAACGATTGTGAGATAAACATATACAGACATAATAGTAATGATAATACACAACCACATTCCCTAAGACCAAAGAATGAGAACTTTGTTCTCATATCAGAAAGAATTATATTATCTGCATGGGTTCATTCACAATGGTCTTGAGGTTGAAAGCAGCCGTATTCATATGATTCCTACAAGCATTCTAGAAAGTCCACGCAGCAGGTTCCAGGTCATTTAATATAAACATGCCATGACAAGAGCAGAGCCATGCTTTTCTGCTTTTGTCATTTTAGAGAATCAGGAGCAAGGACTTTTACTGTGGACTTGACGTTATAATGGGTGTGCACGTTTAATCTCAAACAAGTACAAATGTATATAGCTGTAAATCTTTAATATAATTATAGAACATTATAAATTTGACCTTTTATTTGCAAAATGGAAAATGTTTCATGTGTACAGTTGATACAGATATTGGAGGTCTCGGATGAGGTACACTCTATGAGGAAATGAAGTGAGTGTTGATGTAATCCTCACCGAGTTTGTGATTTTGGTCTTATTCTTCCAAATAGATGCCCATGCGTCAGGGGTTAACTGTTCATCGATGCTGCGCTCCCACACTTTCTGCATTGGGAGGTATGGCGTGAAGTTAGCAATAAGAAGGTAGCAGTCAGATTTTAGCTTTGACCCTTAGAGGGCACTGTCTTGAAAGGCAGTGTGATAGTTTTAGTGAGTTATCTGTATTGTTGTTGTCAGTGCCAATATGTATCAATATTCAAAGATATATCATCATACAAGAATAATAGTATAACACTGTGTGTTTTAGCTAAAGATGTCATAGGAGCTAAACTTTTGACCTTTGTTGTCTGGCTTTAAGTTGGAAGACACTACATGACTCTTACCCAGATATTTTCTCTGTTTTACAATCTCAAGGAGTCAATGCTAATGCCAATTGATAGTGATTGTTTTCATTTGTCATGGCACATGTCTCTGTGTGAGCTTGTTGGGTTCAGACTTGAAAGTCTGGTAGTGTTTGATCCTCAGTTGTTTATTATATGTACCTCTTTACAAAGTCAGCAAGTATGTGATGCCCAGTGTTTTAAAATATGTTCAGATTTTAAAAGTCATCGAGTGTATTCCAGCCTTTACTAAACTTCAGTGTTTTTTACTAAAGTTCTTGCATTTTTTTAAGCTTTATAACAGCCTGATACAAAGAAAACAACAAAGTGTAAGCCAAACAAAACAAGTAAACAGATCACATGAATCCAGACAGAAACAAAAGCAATCTCATAGGCCTACAGATAAACAATTCCGAATCAGACACAACACAAGCTTTCAGGTATTTCTACACCCAGTCAAACATACAAACACAGACGCACAGGGGAAAAGAGATGTGTAGGGGGCTGAACTTAGTCAAGGGAGGGAAAGTGGGGTACCTGAGAAAGGCGGGCGCCACCAGGGCTGGGGTTTGTGCTTGGGGGCAGACTCACAGGGGGGTTCATGCTGCGCTCTCGCTCTTCCTGGTAAATTCGGTCCCTCTCACTCTCAGGTAAGTTTAGGAAGTTCTGCATCGCTTTGAGGTTCACTAGCAAGGACTGAGAGGCTGAGCGTGGGTCCTCCTCTTTTCGCAAGATCTCTGATAACAGGCCCTGGTGTACACACATAAACACACACGTAAGCACAGAGGAAGCGATTTGTGGAAGGCTCATTTTCTTCTCTATTCTGTTACTTCACCTGCACCATGTAAGTCTCCACCCACTCTTTAACTGACTGTGCACTATGTTGGATGTAATTGACATAATTTAGACCTGTAGTGACTCTGTGAATTCACCAGGTGTGTTTGCTGCTGAGAGGGTGTATGAGAGGAACCAATTTCAGGATACCAGAGCAATCACGCTGACATGCTTAAAGTGACTCACAGACCTGAAACCTCTGACAGAATGGCATTGCTACCTTCATTATTCTCTTTTTGTTTAGTTCAGTGCCAAATTAAACTTGTTTATTTCTGATTTGTATATTTGGTCTATGCTTGGGATAGTTACTAGGGCTTGGTAAGAAACCTTATAGATATTTTGTGATTTTTCAGCTTTTTGCTGACATTCAATATACTTCTTAACATTTATGTATGGTCTTTAAAATAATTTTATGATCTATAAAAACAGTAGTTTGTTGATTTTATGACAAATTGTCAGCAAACGGAACTGAGTAATCTTTAAATTCAGTATGAAATGTAAATTTGTAAATGTTTCATTTAGAAAATAAATAAATAAAAGATAACTTTGTAAAAATTTTGTTGGATGGAGCTTAATGCAAGCTTGCAGATTATTTTAAAAATGGGTTCTTACAACTGAAAGCAAGCTTGCATCACGCTCCACTCAAATGAAGAGAACAAAGTGTTTTTTTTTCTCTTTTTTGATAATATATTTCACTTGGATGTAAGTTACAATGAAGTAGAAAAGATCTGTCACTACTTCCGTTATATGAGAACTTTAAATGGTATTACAATTTCAGAATAAATGTGAAAAAATACTTTACAATTAAAATCTATCACATTTTAAAATTCATTAAAAAATAATTATTTTATTATTATCATTATCATTTTTATTATTATTATTTAATACAGTTATGTAAAAGGTAAAGCTACCTTTACACTTACCAAAGTTACCTTACCTTACCAAAGGCATGTTTAAACCGTTTGTTTATGTATTACATTTGCCAGCATGTTTAATAGAAATTGTAAATTAAAAGCATTGCAACATTCACAGTGTTACAAAACTTACAAATATCATGACAAATAATTGATATTCAATACATTGCCACGCCCTAGTGACTGGTAAGTTCTGAAGAGGCTCTTTGCTACTATACTTGATGTAGCGTCTCACTCCTTTCTCAAAGTTTTTCTTTGAACCTTCGAACCATTGAGTGAATAACATTCTCCACTATGCAGTCTGTACTGTACCTGTGTACGGTTGAAGGCAACTCGAGCGAACACTGCCTGTGAGACACTGGCTCTTTTCAGCTCATCTCGCACCTGCTGGTAGATATCAGAGGAGACTTCTGCAGCCGAGGGGTTGGACCCGGGCTCTCCAGGACCACCGGACTTGCTAGGCCGTGGGATGGGTGGGTGATTGAGAAACTGCTGGTTAAGAGCCTGTGGGTGCTGATGCAGGAGGCGGCTGACGGCCAGCTGCTGATTGATAAGATGAGCCATGGCTAACTGCTGCCTCACCAGCTGTGGACTGAGCTGGGGTGAGAGGAGTCCTCCGGGTGCCAAAAGAGGTTGCAGGGCGGCTGGCGGAGGTGGAGGAGGCACCTGAGCCCGTAGCGGAGGACTGTGATGGAGCTGTCCGTGAGATGATGGAGCTTGAGGCTGCCCTTGAGATGGAGGCTGAGACTGGGCTGAGTTCTGAGGTTCTCCAGAGCCGCCTTTCACCAGAGAGCCGCCACTGTTCAACGGACCGAGCTGCGCCAGACCAGCCAGGTGAGGGGGCGGACGCTGGGCTAATACACAGAATTCACTGAGACTGTCCCTTTCAACTGCGGGAGGGATGGAGATTCATATGAGGCACTGGAACAAACTCTCTAGTGTTCTAGCTGACAAATCAAAGACAATCCTTTACCCAAATAAACATCAGAATGTAGATGCCTACCCTTGATTTCTGAGCTTTCCCGTCCTTGCCACAAATAATCTCCTGAAACAGACACAAGGAATTGGTAAATGACAAAACAACAATGTTCTTTCATGAATAGAAGTTTTACAACTTTGGTTTACAACTGTGTGACTGACACATGAGTCAACCAATGGGGTCTCTCTGCACTGGCACACACATCTGGCAATGCGGGTTGTGTGTTTAGCTCTGGGAGGCAAGGAGCAGAACTAATGGAGGAGGCTCGGTGTAACTCAACACCACTTACTCTGTCAGCGTGCCGAGGATCGCTTTATTCTTTGTTGGCGCTCGCTCTCTCACTGCACTTGGGGTTTAGCCCCCACTTTGATCTGTCCTGCTGTGTAATTATTTCACTTTTTGAAGGGGCAACGAGAGGAGGAAAATTGTCACAGGCATTTGGATGCTAAGAGGCTTAAACAGCGAAGCTGTGGGACAACTCCTTGCAGAACCTGCCACCGGGAGACCCCCTGCAGCATTTTTGGGGAAGGAACAGTGGTTTCTATTAGGCCGCAAAGAGGCTTAAGTTACTCCATCCCGTGTAAGATGAGTCATTAAGAGATAATGTATAAAACGTAGCACAAAGCTCAAGACTTGCTCATGACCCTGAATACCTCACCACATACTAGAAAAAACACATTCTCTGCATCCGAATATTTCTAGTTGCATGCTTTATAGTAGATGAAAAAACAGCATGTAAAAAGACCAGTATATCCGAATACATGGTATTCATAAAATGGCTGATGACCTATTTCTGAAGTGTGCATTCAGTGGACATTTTACTATCCCTTAAAGCCACAGGAAAAGAGTTGGCAGTGGCAGTGAAGTGATGCAACTGATGCCGTAAGTCACATGACAATGATAACATGGCAGATGTACATCCGGATTTGTATAGAACAATTAAGTTCTTCTTCAAATGTAATACCTACTCAGGACAGTATGCGAGTTTGATCACAGCTATGCTTTCCTGACCAGACTACTGTGATAATTTCAGGTTAGCATTTTAGTCTTTTTTCCACTTGATTTAAGATGGCACCAAATAACTGAAGAAGAATTGATTTGAGCTGGATTTTGGTTGGACAGAGTAAAAATACAACCAAAAAGACATCAGTACAAGCCTTACCTTTAATTTTTTTGTATTTCTTGTACCAGCGACCAAACTCTTGGCACTTGGCAGTTGAGACGTTAGCATAGTAGGAGCTATTCACTATTGAGGAGATCATGCTCTGGAAAAAGTCGAAGAAATGAGAGAGGTCAATAAAAAGGGGAAAAAATGGAAATAACGACAGAGGATAACGGAAATAAACACACATGGTCAAGATCTTAAAATTGCGATGATAAATGGTCTATAAAACACATTGCTGCGGAAAGCCACCCAGGCAAGGCGGATAGCGAACGCTGCGACAAGCTTCGAGCCACAGTGACACAAGTAGAGACGAAGAGCCACACACATATGCAAACAATTGATATGAGGATCAACACCCACACAGAGTTCCACTTAAACACAGCATGCACAGATACATAAATCTCCAAGATTGCTCGCTTACTTGGAAATGAGCACAGCAAGGATCGCGGATGCACACCCACATAGATACACACACACACACACACACACACACACTCTCTCTCATGGTGAAGTAATTTCTGGGTTTTAGAAATGGCCCATGAATGTGGGGAATTTTTAAGTAAATTTCAAATTGATGAATGAAACACGCTAAGACAATTTAGGCTACATTAACCATGCACTGACGCCATTGATTGGAACATCTGCAGGCATAATGCAATACTGAGCCCAACATTTTTCATTTATGTTATACTGCTAA
This sequence comes from Poropuntius huangchuchieni, assembly GCA_004124795.1. Taxonomy (NCBI): domain Eukaryota; kingdom Metazoa; phylum Chordata; class Actinopteri; order Cypriniformes; family Cyprinidae; genus Poropuntius; species Poropuntius huangchuchieni. The sequence continues at coordinate 20,921 of SCHK01262740.1, forward strand.
GTATTATGCTGTTAGTTTTGGAAGAGTTGCACCAGCAGTACATGTTTTACTTATCTTCTTAAATGTCAAATCTATGTGTGTTGGATCTGAGTGGGTAGCAGCTGTACCTGGGAGAGTGGACATTCTTTGGCCAGTGTGCTCTGGTTCATCTCTTTGAGCAGTTCTTTGAGGGCGTTGCGTACTGTAGCGTGATTCCACTGCTCTGATGGAAGGTCCTCCAGTTTAGCAAAGCTGTAAATCCCAAATCCCTCCATTACTCTACAGTAACTATCTTCATTTCCTAATCAATAAACCCTGCAGTAGGTCAGGTCAACAATTATATCACCATGGAAACACAGGGAAACAAACTTGGATGGTACACAACTACACAAAGACTACAATCTTCTCATTTGGACCCTATGTTTATCTCCTCAGCATTCAAGAGTAAACTGCAATCATTGGGCATGAAAGAGCTCATTGAGAAGTGCAGATAAAAAGTTTACCCTGGCTCTTATGTATGCACAGGGCTTTAGAGGCTTGCTCAACTCTCTCATTGACGTATGCAAAATAATCCCTTAATTATCTCGTCACTTGTAATGCAGCAAAATAAAAGGGAAACTTTTGAATGTATTTCCTCAATGCAAACATTAATATAATAAATATTATTATTCGTTTTTATCATTATTTAATATGATATTTTGATGTGTTTCAAAATATAAAAAACAATAATTATTTATTAATAAATTACATTTTTATATAATTAACCAATATGTTATTTCTCATAGTTTGTAGACAGAGGACACAATATTTATCAATTAAATTTAAAAAAATGGAAATGATTTCACTTAACGTCACAAACACTATGCCTATCAAATAATAATTCAATTAAATAAAAAACATAAAATAAATATGTAAATAAACTTAAATAATGTACTTTATATTTCACTCTTAAATAAATTACATTTTTCAATTAGAAGGTTTTTATAACCTGATTCCACAAGATAACCTATTCAAAATCTAACATTTATTTATATATATATTCATTCATTCATTCGTTCATTCATAATAAAAATCTGTTTTTGTTTGTGCTGGTTTTTTAAACATAAAAATTGGCCTGATAACTAGTTTAATTAAGTAATAATAATAATAATAGTAGTTGTTGTTGTTAAAATATGAATATATGTTTTATATTATATATTATTAAGTTATTTTAAATCATCCCTATAAA
>SCHK01262853.1:529-12430 GCA_004124795.1 Poropuntius huangchuchieni
GCACGGTGGCCGACTTCTCTGCCCGTCAATACACACTGAGCTGAAGAGAGAGACACACACCGATCGTTTAATGCCACCCTTGGCTGAATTTCAGTGAAGCGTCCGCAAGACTGAGCAAACAGAGACAGACCATGTGTAAAGACTAATGAAGCCAATGATCACTTTTGCGTCGCCAGGTACCGCATACAGTAAGACGATTCTGATTTATGACATGGTGCATTAGAAAGAATATTGATTTCTTCTTTTGTCTCTCTCTCTTGCTCTTTTACCGGCAAAGATTGATGTCACTGCATTGATTCCCAATCAATCAATTTATTCTCATTTTATTAATGCCTCAGCAATTGCTCAATGTCCTTATGAAAAGCAATGCATCTCAATTACATGCACCTGGTAAAATAAATTGTTTAGGGATGATTTGCTGAATTACAATTGAGTTTTTGGACACAAATTGGTAATTGCTACACAAAATGCGTTAAATAAGTCATTGAGGAACGTGAACACCAAATGAATTGCATATAAGTGTGCTTTCGAATAGCCACATTACACAAGGTGAGAACAAACACAAACACGCAATGTCTTTTGTTTGTAACCACAAACAAAACAGGCATTGATGGTATTGCTGTCACTTCGGGGACTCGGGGGAAGAATGAACAGGTTTGGCACACGTCCAGTTTTAATAAAACACAGCTATTGGTGTGTGTTTCCTCGCTTCAGCAAATCCAATTGGAAATGCTTGGCCTGTTCCATGTCTGCGCTGTATTAAGGCTAATTAGTGTCTCAGTCTATTTGCATAGCGACTAGTTTCCGGCTATTCTCTGTCCGCTGACCCGAGTGTGCGCGCTGCTTACAGGATCAACTTTTCCTGAAAAGAACGGCCAATAATTGTTTTCGCACGCATCAAGGGATGGGTACTCGCGGGATAAATGGCCCTCTATACGGCGCATCGTTTAGAAGGGAAAAAGAACAACCTGCAACAACTTACTGATTGTAGTGACATTGATGTATTAAAATGGACCCTGTGCGTAATTGCTCTTTCCTGTGGCTACTGTGCGGGGAGGGTTGCATAATGATGATAGAGTTTAGAACCTTGCTAAAAGAGATAAAGGCTGCCAGGGCCCACCGCAGAGTATTTTCTGGACACTTCCTTAATGAAACATCCCGCTGGATAATGCGCTCGGGCGATATGAATGGGGATGAAAAGAGCGTCGAGTGGCAACTTTCCATTGTGGATTGCTTTGTTGTCGCACAACATTGCTGCCGTGTTGTCGTTTGGTTCGTTAGTCGATAGCCACGCGTTCCCATTCAATCCACATTGGGTATTGGGTCACGTGACTCTCGCTCAGATATGACAGCTCGAACGCTCAGATCAGCTTAACGCGCGGCGGTGTAAAGCGTGACATTAAGACACACTGTTAAACTGCAACTCATTGTTGCAGTTCATTTTCAATGGGTTTAAAAGGACAGACGCTGAGGTCCAGAGTGACAGACTGTCCTCAATGGCACTCTTTCAGTTCAAAAGCAGGCTGGACAAAGCCATTGTCCGGAATGTCTGACCTTTGCCAATGATTAACAGTTGCACCACTTCCCCTATGACAAGCAGCTCAAAAATTCCTTCGAATGACTATCATGGCCAGGCGCTGCAGCTCCAAAGACACCACCATATGACTGAATCAGATGCTACGAGTTACAAATATGGCCCCAGCTGAGAGCTACAATGGGGACTCAGTTCTCCAGAGGTTAGCACCAGACTATACTGTGGCGCTGGACAATGGCACTCTGTTCTGGAAATGTTGTTTGTAACATCTCTACTGAATTCAGAGGCCGGGAGGCCGGATCGGCGTGTAAATTAACTTTACCAGCATGTCTTATGCAAGCGATAAAAACGGTATCTCTCAATTTTAGAGCCATTCCGGAAGATTAAGTGATTACTTCGTGAATCATACTGTTAAAAAGATCAACGATAGACTCAGTACAGGCTAAATCAGTTGTTTAAAAATCAAATCCATCATCCAAAACAATTATCCAACGAACATGGACTATACCCATACAGTAAATATATGTATATGTGTCTATGCGCAGTTCATTTTCAGCAAGAAAAATGTGACATCTCACTTAATAAAGAATGCTAGAGTGGAATCTGTGCATGATAGTTACTCCTTTTGATTTGTTTTACACTGAACTACACATCCATATCTTAAATCCAATGATTCACTCTGTAAAAAGTGACTTTATTCAAACCTAGGTAAAATGAATGAATCCCTACAAATGTCACGTACTATAAAACTCTTATTGCTTTAAGAGTATTCAGTGTGCAGTATGCAAGCTGTATGCTTAAAATACCCAAATTACCTACTGTCATAAAATGTGAATTTTTGAGCACATTGCACGGAATCTTGTACCCCACAATGCAATGTGCTTCACTTCACCTTTCATTTCCATTTATGAATGAAACAGAAAACATATCAGTTACAATTATCTCCCATTTGACGCATTATTTGAATGTAATGTCATGTAGTTTACGCAAAATTGGGTAATGAGGTCTTGTGACATAAATGTAGCATACTGCACTGTGGAATGTTTTCCACTTTTTTTATGCATAAAAGACTAGTATTGCATTAAGAACATAGCCTCCAAGTTTTGATTCACTAAACTTGAAGTATTGCCAGATTTGGCCTACTAAATCAGAAATGCAGCCTGAGTAACCAAACAGACAGATTAGGTTCATCATACACCTCTTGCTTAGTCCAGACAGACCCCAAACAAGTGGCTATTTAAAGAGTGGACACAAGTCAACTGGGCAGTGCTGTGCTCACTAGGCTGTGTTGATTTACCAGAGTGACCACGTCCTTCACGTCTGAGTCATGCACAATGTGCTCTGGCCAAATTTCACTCTTTTATCTGCCGCTATAGCAACATAAGTGATTTCTATGAGAAAAAGTTTGCTTCTTTGATTATTCAATGTATCCTCCTACAACAAATGTACTGCAAGTAAATGCAACCTTAAAGTGAGGGCTAGTTAGGATTCCTATTCATTTCAAAAGCAGCTGTTTGGCTGGCACATGACACTCAGAAGAGGGCCATAATGTGATATGTAATTTAAAATACATTAATTACCATATTTTTATAATTAAGAATACACTGCAACTAATTTTTTTTTTATCATTTCTAATTTAAGTACATTTAATATGTATAATAGGCTACTTGTCTGTCATGACACCAGGAACATCTGACTAATCAATCATCAAAGAAAAATAGCTGTAAATATTCATTTAACTTTTAAGACGACCAAGAAAAAACATGTAAGCCAACATGATGACTGACATAGACACAGTTTATCTTATTGGCTACATTTTCCGAATGCTTAATAAATTTGTGTGCTGTTCAGAGGTTCTATTTCAATGTTTACAAGGCCTACCGGGCAATTTTATTGCAGTATGAGACACTAGCTTCACTGATATCTGTCAAGTATTAAGGACATTTTATGTTTTGTGGTATTTGAAAAATGCTTGGAACTTCTCCCAAGCCTTGCTGTTGTTTGTAAGAGTTACTCAAGGGAGCTAAAAGCAAGTAAAATGGAAAAACGAACGTATTTCAACACACTGAAGTTCTCCAGGAGAAGCAACCGATTGCACACAGCGCTCGCACTGGCCAAACCGAGGCGCGTGTGGCTCTCCGTCGTCAAGAAACAGAAATGAGTGGTTTGAGCGAAGAGCCTTTATATACGCTTCTAAAAATATCGTCCAATCAGCGCGCAGGTCCGTTCAGTTGAATAGACCAATCACAGTGCCAGGAGGCAGGACTGGTTACCACACGCCGCTGCGATTGGCTTAAAGTGATATCATTTGCGCCCGCGCAACCTGTTCGCATCTGATTGGACGCGCTGTGAGGGAACGTCACGCTATCACGAGGGAGTAGGCAGGCTACAAGGTTTGAATAGGGGAAGTTGACAGAGCGCTGCGCTTTGCGTGAGTTCAGTGTTTGCAAATACAGAGTGATCTCAACAGACGGACTAGCGGACTCTGAGCAAAGCGACGGCTGCACTGCGTTGCTATTGCACGAAGAGGACGCTTGCTTGTCACACTTTATCTTTGATTCAAGATATATATATATATATTTTTTCTGTCTTTTATTGCCTGATACTTGGGATTGCAATGGATGTTCTACCAATGTGCAGCATATTTCAGGAACTTCAGATCGTTCATGACACTGGCTATTTCTCTGCATTGCCATCGCTTGAAGAATACTGGCAACAGGTAACAATTTTTAAAGTAAAATTGAGAAAACTTCCGCTGTGATTGGCGAGCTTGTGCTTCGACTTCGCTGTCTTTAAACTGGAAACGGAGAGTTATTTACAATCCGCGAGGCTCTACGCTGAATGAAACAGTGTAACATTCTAAATGGCGTATGTGATTCGGTTATACTGTTGCGCGGTAAATGCTGTCAGTCTGCTCATATAGAATGTGTCTTGCATGTCTACATTATTAAACAAACTTATTTTGGCGTATACAGAGTATTTTTTTAGTTTTTGAAGAGTCGCGACTGGCGAGTCAGATCTGTATTGCGTTCCAAACCGTGAAAAGCACAATATAGTGAGTGAGGGAAAACAACTGTGCTTGGGTCACTTTTTTTCTTGTGCTTTTCCTACTCAAACATAGACTGGTTGATTTGACAGTCTGCAGCACATGCTCTGTCACATAACGGGGTTATAGGAGGTGCTTATTAACTGTCATAAGCAGGTTCTGCTGCTTGATACTGATATTCTTGTGATTGAACTGTTGCAGTCGTATTCTTGGCACGATAGTATGAATGTTTCTGTTGAAATTGATCCAGGTAGTTTCCCTCAGGCTTTTTGGGATTCTGGCATGGTGCCATATCAATGTATCTCTTGGCATTTAAACATGCGTTTGCATCTAGTTGCTTAATGTTTCTGAGCATAGGCCGTTAAAGTGATATTTCAGCCAAAATGAAAATCTGTCATAATTTCCTCACCATTATGCTGTTTCAAACCCATTTATTCAGTGGAAAACGAAAAAAGATGTTAGGCAGGATGTTAGCGTCTGACAGCCTCAGTCACCATTCACTTACATTGCATCTTTTTCAAGGCAAAGCAAGTGGATGGTGACTTGCACTGTCAGTATGTTCAACATTTCGTGGAAATGGCATAGCGTTGAATAAATGACAGAATCTGAACTATCGCTTTCAGGAACAAACATTTTACCTGATGGAGAGTCTGTAGAATCAGTAACTTGAGATTTTTCAGGCCATATTCCACGCGGTAAACATCATCGTGGTAATCGAGGATGTGCAGAGCTAAACCGCACAGCTAAACGCTCACATTAAGCGGAAAAACACAGTTTGAAGTACTTACCTAACCACTTCTGCACTCAAATGTAGTACGTTCACACTTAATACGCGTTAAAATCGGTGTAAAATGCGTCCAGATGTACGCTGAGGGGACGTCAGGCTGTTTGAATGAGGAAACTCGGCCGAGGAAGTTCTGTGGCTTCCTTAAAAGGACTCTGAAATGTCTGCATGACTCACTAGGGGATAACTGTTCCAGAAAGACAATATACAGCTCTCAAAGCCATATTTATACCGAAAATACTGATTTTATTGCTCTTACATACTCGGTAATGTTTCAACATGACATAGTTGTACGTATTTCAGCAGAAAATGTGTGAAAGTGCAGAGCGTGGTTAACCCAAACTAACCCTTGGGAGTCACGTGTGAAAGTTAGAGGAAACTCATTGAATCGTTCATGCACATTCTGACGTTGTGTTTTCTGTTTTGAATCAGACCTGCTTGGAGCTGGAGAGATATTTGCAGAGCGAGCCGTACGTCTCTGCGTCTGACCTCAAGTTTGAGGGCCAGGAGGATCTTTGGAGCAAGCTCATCTTGGCTTGTGGAGATAAGGGAGATGGGAACGGCAACCTTCCCAGCGTCAAGGAGGAGGACAATCAGGACTGCCAAATATTAGAAACCAACAGCATGAATTCGGATGCCAGCAGCGAGGCGTCTGACAGTTCGGAGGAGCTCTCGCCCACTCACATCTTTACCTCCAACCCGCTGGGCTCGGTTCTGACGGCGTCGGCGCATCACTTGAGTTCTTCTATCATCAGCACGCCTCCGTCCTCGCCAGAGACGCCCCAGGAGCCCGGCGCCCCGCAGGTGTGGGGCTCCACGCAGACTGACTTGCACGTGCCGGTGAAGATCCGGCAAAACGGACTGGGGAAGGCCTCGGATAAGGCTTCGGCAGGAGGGGACGCCTCTCCAGACGGCAGGAGGAGAGTGCACAGGTGTCACTTCAACGGCTGCCGGAAGGTTTACACGAAGAGTTCTCACTTAAAAGCACATCAGCGGACTCACACAGGTAAGAACCTTTGCGCTTAGCTGTGACGTTGCTCCGCATTGTCTCGGTCAAACAGAAAGCGGAACCTTGCGCGCTTCACTAAGGTTTCACGTCTCCTGCGAAGTTGTGTAATGGAGTTGAGTTCACACAGGCAGCCCTCAGCTGCAAGGCTAATGTCACTCTGTGAATATTTGCCTCGCATGACTGCACGCCTAAACGGTGACCTAATCTGTTTGGAATGTGGCCGTGGCCAGGAAGGAGGGGGGATCGCATGGGGGAAGGGAACCAAAGCCAGCCAGGATGAAAACAACCTGCTCTACCAAAACAGTTTTGGTTTCGTCATGGGAAAGAGCCAGGCTTTTGAATGGGGATCTGGGTGGCCCCTTTTTTAAAGGGCCCCGTCGCATTCAAAACAGGCTCTGTGTGACGCGCATTGTTCGGCGTGCTGTTTATGCGCACATGGCATAGAGACGGACTTTTGGCATACTTTGGATTGCATTCCCGCAATCCTTGAGCGCTTGAGGGATCTTATTAAAGTTAAGACTCGTCTCGTAGACTGCGTGACCCGATGCATAAACATGCATCCTGTTTACAGATGCATTTTTGAGAGCATTAGCGAGCGCGCCGTTCCACATTCCTTTCAGACTTGTGAATGTTTCCCAGCCGAAACCTGCCGGCTGAAAGGTGTTTGTGTTTTTGTTTACAGGTGAGAAGCCGTACAGGTGTTCATGGGAAGGCTGCGAGTGGCGCTTTGCGAGGAGCGACGAGCTAACCCGACACTTCAGGAAGCACACCGGTGCAAAGCCATTTAAATGCAGTCACTGTGACAGGTACGCTCAGTTCTGTCTCACTATCTCTCCCTGTGACAGTCATCAAAGCCCGTCTGTCTCTCTCTCTCTCGCCGCATGCCTGATCCTTTGATGTGTGCGTCAGTGAAACGCGATGGATTCTGCATTCGGCATTGATTCTGTTTTATCGGTTCATCGATGGGAGTCGCCCCATTATGTTTGGATTTTATCACTTAATTACCTAATCGCATTAAATGCTTGAAAGCGCAATAGTCACACTGTCGCAATACTTTATTGATATTCTCTGCGTTTTATGACCAAATGCGCCTCTCCTGTTTGTCATCACTTCCTCTGTTAATCATTTCCCTCTCTGAGAGCTTTGTGCTTTGAACACCATTGTTTGCTCAACTTCCCTTTTTGGCGTTTTGTTTCCGTGGTTACTGCATGCGAAACATTTCATAGTTCTCTTTTAAAACAAAACATTTGATCAAGTCTTTCCTCATATCCAGACCCACACAGAATCTGTGACTGCAGTTCTATTTTTGCAGAATCGGAACACCCAGTATTCATAAAGTTCAGCAAACTTTGGATAATTTAATACTTTTAATACTTTCAAATAGCAATAAAAGTTTACTGTTCTCAGCTTGAGACTTAACGATAAGGTTTGGGGCTGGTGCTCAGATTATTATAACCTTGAGAACATTTTATTTTTATTTTGTTGTATTTTATTTAAAAAAATTAGAATATTTTCCTAAAAGAAACAAAACTTTATTAATTAACAAACTTATTTTTAAAATCAATAAATATATAAAAAATATTTCATTCATTTATCCCAATAATATAATCATTTTATATCGTTATATATATATATATATATATATATATATATATATATATAATTTTTTTTTTTTTTTTCAAAAAATTTATAATGTCATTCTGTGATTGCTATAAACTTCCACTTTTGCTGAAAAAAGATGGCACATGGTGTGTGGTGCATTATGTCTATAATTTTAAACCCATTTTAACAGTTTACAACCAGCTTATCAAATCTCATCTGCATATTTTCACAGATTTCTCATTGCAAATACAAAACTATTAATTTCCTCTGCTAATTCTTCACAGAAATTTCATTAGCCTTCATAGCAACTATTCCTGTTTGACAAATTCACCTCGAGGGCCACTAGGGGCCTCATCAGTGACGCAATGCACAGATCTCCACCTTTGATCACACTTTATGGCTTGGGTGGCCCCTGCCTGACCTTGTTTTTCACCTTTTCTCTCGCTGTTTCTTTCTCTAGGTGTTTCTCCAGGTCGGACCACCTGGCCCTGCACATGAAGAGGCACCTTTGAGCGGGCCGTAGCTTCACGCTGGGGATATGTTGTGTCCTGACCAGCTTCCTGGTTGACCCGGCCCTGCAAGAAATAGGGGGAGTGTGTTCCAGCCAAAGCATGCCATTTTGCACCATATCCTGTGCCTCCGTGAGCCCCGGGATAAAGGCGGACTGACTGGTTGTTGAAACGAAAAAAGGAAGGGACAAAATCACGTATGAAGAACCGAGGATGATTTATTAAAAAAAAAAAAAATGAAAAAGTAAAAAAAAAGCAAAAAAAGAGCGAATGAATGGTGTGTTGTATGGTGCATGATGTTTCGGGACAACTCCTGGACTATACACTGGTACTTTAAAACAAATCCTAAAGAAAGCCTGTTTGACGTGAGAGGATGAATGTCCCGTGTGCAAAGAAGGGTGGGAGGGGGGTACCAGTGTATCGCTGTGGGCTGAATGGTGTCGGGAAACAAGTTCCGTTTTTGTTTCCATGCGGTATGCGAGAACCGTGAGTGAAGCCGTGAGACTGAGAACTCCTGCCTGACGCCCCCGGGCTCCGGGATTCTGGGGGGCGTAGCGGCCAGGGTTTCACCCCCTGCCCCCATCTAAAGAGGGGGCGGAAACTCGGTCCTGAATGAAAGTGGCTTTTTTGGTGTTCGGTGCAGCTACTAAATGTGCAATGTGTTCGGTAGCTTGTTATTTGACAGGCTACAAAAGCTCATTTGTAGTCCGTTGTATAAGCTGTGTGCTTAGAGATGTAACACAATTATAACTTCACTATCATAAACAGGTGTTGCATGGTATTGGGGTTTGTACTTTTTTTTTTTTTTTTTTCCTGTTTTTTTTGTAATTGGGACTGCAAATAGATTCCAATAAAGCGCAGCTAAATACAATTGGGTTAAATGTTACAATATTGTACATAAACGCATTGATCATTCTTCAGTCTAAATTCCCTTTTTTTTCTTTCTTTCTGGTGGAGGGAAGAATCCTATCGATCAGTGACCATTTCATACAAGAAGACTAAATTCTCTCTTTCTATCTCCATTTACCTGTTGTTAATGCACTGTTGGCCTTAATGGTGCCTTATGCAAGTGACCTTTCCCATTGGGGGTCACAAAATGTCTTGTATAAGTGATTGAAAAAGCTTTATTAAGGCTCTGTTTTACCTGAACATGCACCTTTCCTATTTCCGAGGCCACTGTAGCCAAACCCTTGTAGATACGTAATATATATTATTATTCTTGAGCATGCGATTTCATTATTATACTCACCCTCACGTTTCTAGATCTGCAAGCACTTAAAGTAGGGATCTGGTATCTACTGAACGTTTTGAATACGCTTTAGACTCGAGATCTGTATCTGTGGAGGTGTGTGCGAGACAAAAAGCTCTTAAAGTGCGAAAACAGGCTGTTGTATAACACAAGGCCGAATGTTTGTGGAATGCCAACCCCCCCCCGTCCCCTGTAACCAAGAATAAAGGAAAAAACGCCTAAAGATTTATTGTAATTAACAAGCTGCAGTCAGACAGGCCTTGCCTTGTACTGCCTCTCTGTAATGAATTGCTGAAGGCCCTGCCTGCTACAGACTGCTGACTCGGGCAGTTCGATATTGACCTGTCTGGATGCCGTTGTTTTAGTCCAGCGACAGTATTGTGGAAACAGTGCACAGCCATCCAGAAAGATAAAGATATATCACCCCCCTTTTCAACATTTACAATGGAAATTTACGGACGCCGCATGGAGAGAGCCTCTCGGCTGGCTGTGTGCGTTTCTTTTTGCGATCTGAAATGTAAACTATAATGTTTTCAGGGACCAAACGATTGATTAAATTTATTGTACATAGTTATATGCTTGAATTTTTCGAGTACAATTGCTCTGGTTTCTTGAGCGATGGAGGTTTGACACTGTTGCATGTCGAGCAGCTACGTGGATACGGATTGTTTCAGTGGGAGAAAAGTAACTTGAAGCAGCTCGCGCTGCCATTAAATCAGACCAGCCAGGGTTTTGTGGGCAAAGAACATTGCGTCTTTCCAACAGTGGCCAATATTAGTCGAGTGGTAATGGAGCCTTAATCAAGTTTTCCATTTGCTTGCTTCAACCAACACTTTCTATCACTTATCTTTTCTCTCATGAATCCCTCTTGTCTAAAGAATATTTGTACAAAAGAATAAAAACACAAAAGTTAGGATGAAAAATACAAAAAAAAAAAAAACCTTTTCTAAGATTTTTATTTGTTTTTGTTTTGTTTTTTGCTTTATATGAATTTTATTTGAAATTGTTTTGCAAAATTGTTATATTTCTGTATGAATGTATTTTTTATTGGAATAATAAGAAATTCTTATCGGACAAGTTTGATTTGTTGTTTTGCTTCACTTTATTTCGTTAGTCTTTTAGATTTTGCAAGACCAACTGTTAGTGATTTAAAAAAAAAAAAAAAAAAAAAAAATATATATATATATATATATATATATATATATGGTTCAATATTACAATATTTTCAGTGGTTGTTAGCAGAGTTGAACAAAACCACTGAACCTACTATAAGTATTAAACTTTGGGTTACAGACAAGATATGTCAAACTGAACTTTTATGAACAGACTTACAATTCACTTGGTGAATAACATAAGTGAAAATCTCAGAGGAACCTGAGCCATGAGTCCAAAATAGACATAACTGAACCACTAAGAACAGTTTAGCAACTGCACTAAAACACCCAGAACACCTTGCAGCCACATAGCTATGCCATATCACTGTAGCAGAAATGACAAGCACCACTTCTTCAGAAAATATAAAAATCAAGTCTTTAATATAAACACAAAGTGCTTTTAAAAGATGAATCTTTTGTAAAAACTAACTGATATCTCACCAGAGTGGAGGATATGCTGATAAATGACTATTACCTGCATTAGCAGTGAAACATGTTTATAAATTCCTCGCTCTCATTATATGTTGTGCAAAAGTTGGTCTCAACACCCACTGGAGGGGATTTTACACAGGCTTGTCAAAATAGACGAATGTGTTCCCACAGAAAAACATTGCAAATTGCCGCCTTTGTGAATTGCTAAAGGGGGAAACATGCCTGAGGTGATTCCTGGCAGGTGGAGCGCTGAAATGTTTTGCCAAGGATTTGTTGGCTTTTCTAAACATTTAAAAATGGCCACTCATCTGTTTACTTCTCAGCATCATGGTTAAGATGTATTGCATCCGCAATCCATAATATAAATAGATTAACATTTATTTAATGTTCGTTTAAAAAATAATATATATATATAATATATATTTTTTATTAATATTAAATTGATTTGTATCCATTGTATCCATCCATATATCACGGATTACGGATACAATACATCTTGAACATGATGCTGAGAAGTAAACGGATAAGAGGCCATTTTTTCAAAGTTTATATATATATATATATATATATATATATATATAT